>JAVYIG010008662.1:0-86892 GCA_035222895.1 Strongylocentrotus droebachiensis | reverse complement strand
AACGACTCAGCCAGCCGCTGAATAATGTTTTTGTTTGTTATTACAAAAAAAAAAGGGGGGGGGGTTTCCACCAAAACACACACATAAAAAAGTCGACCACCCCCCCCCCCCCCTCCCCTCCTGCGTACGCGCCTGTGGAGACGTGTGTTGTCGGGAGACGAGCAACCGATATTCACTGGTCTATTGTTAGTGCGTAGCTAGTACATTATGTTTATTATCCCCTCGCCGACGAAGTCGGAGGGGATATAGAAACGCTGCCGTCCGTCCTTCCTACCGTGTGTCCGTACGTCCGTCCGTGCGTCCGTAACAATTTGGTTTCCGATCGATAACTTCAGTAATGTTTGACGGATTTTCATGAAATTTAATATGAAGGTTCATGATATCAAAAAACAGCCTAAGTACGATTTCGGAGTATGTAGGTCAAAGGTCATACATGTAGCTCATTAAATATGCGAATCTGGTTTCCGATCCATAACTTTAGTATTGTTTGACGAATTTTAATTAAATATGATATGAAGATTCATGGTATCAAAAAACAGCCTAATTTCGATTTCGGAGTATGTAGGTCAAAGGTCATAGCTCATTAAATATGCGAATTTGGTTTCCATTCGATAACTTGAGTAATGTTTGATGAATTTTAATGAAATTTAATATGAAGGTACATGGTATCAAAATACATGTACAGCCTAAGTTCGATTTCTGAGTATGTAGGTCAAAGTTGAAAGGTCATAGCTCATTATATATGTAAAAAATGTGGTTAAATTCCTTGCCTAGTAATATAATAGTATAGTCCAATGGAGGTAACTTGTTCTGATGTATATAGGCCATTTGTACCCTGCGAGGGGTTGCTACGCTTTGCGTTGACTTGTGTTAATTTATGTCTACGTGAAAGTTATTTGAGATGTTTTTGTTAAATCATTATAAAAAGTTAAATTTCAATCATGATTACGTGACAAAATAGTTCAAGAATTGAAGATTTAATCTAATAAGTCAAAATCTTGGGTATTCAAATACGTTAACCCTAATAAGGCCGGGCTATTTGAAGTCTTACTACGGCCGGGGGGGGGGGCATTATGCCCCCCCCCCCCTAAGATCTCGGCCGTCAAACGGCCGATCTCCGCGAAAATTTGCACGCATGTCAAGTCAAGTGTATAGAACAATATGATAATTTCAATTTTTTGAAAAAAAATCCCTCATTTGCATATTTATGGTAATTTATGCAAATAACGTCATAAAATCACATTTTTACCCATAAATCCTATATTATTCATATTTAAGCATTCTTTTTCACTACATATATTCATTAGACCATTTGGAACAATAATACGACAAAAAAAATTTGAAGAGCCAGCTTATTCCTTATGTTATCTCTTGTTTTGATAATTTCTTATGTATTTCATTGTTTTTTTAACTTATTTATGTTATTGTTTGTTTGTTTTTTTCATTTCTTCCTATAATTCAACTATTTTGACTCCCAAAACAACCACCTAAACTTTAAACAAGACCCAATAACCAATGTTTGATCTATTTTTAGGAAAAATGACATTTCCATATGTTTTGTACACAAATCACAAAAATGAGCGATTTTCGGGCTGACATGCAAAGACAAAAGGTCACGTGACCTTGTAACTATAGGTCCGATTTTTTTTTTTTTTTTTTTTAAAGATGCGCAAGACTCTAGAAAAAAGTCAGCGAGCGGCGAGGCGCCATCCATATGCGTTCTCGAATAATCAGAAAAATCGTGGAGGGGGGGAGGGGCCATAATGGCCCCCCGGCCTTATTAGGGTTAAGGGGCATTATTTTGATTTTAACATTTATTTTGTATTTTATTTTATTTTGGGAACGACAGGATGTCTTTTTTAAGCCATGTTCCATCTCAACCTAATAATTATCATATATGTTAAACTAAGTGACATTGCTCTTCAAACATTTGTTGTTTGTGCACTGTTCCTACAATGTATTATATATCGATGTAAACCACTGAATTTGTATTAATTAGTTTACATAGTGAATAAATAAAATTAACTAACAAACAAACAAACAGTCATCTATTTTTTTTTAAATAAATGTAATGCTTCCTTGGAGAAATTTTAATAGTTTGAACATATTTGTGGCTTCTGATTTGTTTTTCAATTACAGATCGATCAATCGATCTTATTTACTGGGTGTAAGTCACAAATATGTTCAAGTCATCTAGTTGTTTAGGATAACACTAACACATCTAGGGGCCCCGTCTTATAACCGTTGCGGCCGACTTAAATGATTAGAAACTTGATATCAATCGCTACCCTAAACTGATGAGATAGGAGTTTGCGACTTTACGTTTACTTGTGATCAATCTAGATCCATCGCAACTCCAGGGTCCTAGAAATTACCCCCCCCCCCCCGATTGGGAAAGTATTATCAGGGTGGTGGTGATGGTGGCGGTGGTAGTGTTTTGTGTTGTTGTTAGTGGTGTTGGTGGTGCTGTTGTTGTTGATAGTGGTGGTGTTGCTGGTGGTCGTGTGGTTGATGGTGGTGGTGGTGGCGATAGGGAGGGGCGGTAATCACTGTGGGAGTAAATGTAATTTTCCTGAGGCAGTAGTTCTCCTGGGGTAGATTTCAGGGTGCAAAATTCCTCTCGGATAGTTGTTCGTTGTAGATATCCGTGATTCGAATATAAAGTCCCAGTGTAGTTAACGTGGATATTTAAGCAATTCAGGCCTAATTGACATAAAATAAAGGGCATGTAACATTTATTACTGCCATATGTGTTAAAGGAATTGGGTATCTTTGCCTCAGATTCTAAACAAAATACTGGAGTTAGCTCATGCTTCGATCATAACGATAAAACTTTAGGTCAGTCAGGATTCCCATGACTTTTACAAGGCGATCGCCTGTCTGATTATTAAGATATTTATGATTGGAATTTGAAATGTCAAATCGTTTTCCCATCGATTTTAATAAGACTACAGTCTATTGGGGTAAATGAGTATGGTAACATAGGTCACTCAAAGATTTCTACTTTTTGAAGCACTTCATGATCATTTTGAAGCGCAATTTTTGTAGGGCTTCAATATGACACCTTATCACAGACACTGATAACGCTCACGGTCATGCATCTCATATTTGTAAAACTCGTAACATTGTTAAACAATGCCTTTAAGGAACGTCTTCGGTTAAACATGGACATCTGTTCTTATTTTAACTATTGGTATATATATATATATACATATATATATGTAGGCGTATATCGACCAGATTTAATTACCTAAACCCGGGGGTTAAAAAAGAGTAATTGATCTTCTGCCCATGAATCATTGACACCCTAAAGTCACTAAAACGTAAAAATGAAATACATACAATGGTTATTTTCATTCTCGTTAATTGTTGGAGAAGGGATGCTGGTACCGTGCTAATTGTTTTCATCATAAATCATTTGATGTACACGGTATGTGTTTATATTGATGTAGTTCAGTGTACTATCCTCACAGATGACAGATGAAAGATGACTTTTGAAAAAAGTTTGTTGGCTTTATCCACATATTTTCACGTATGCATGTGTCTGATCAAAATTTGCTTTAAACAAACGGTTATATATTTATAAAAATAGGTAATTTTTATTCACCCTTTTTCCCCTTCGATTCGTTCGTTTTTTCTCCTTTCATCCAATATAAAGAACGTGTTCACATAATTATGTGCTAAGTCTATTATGACCGACATCGTTGTACAATCAAACATTATAAAATGCGATCACGGAGTATTTCTTGAATAATAATCATTAATCACAATATCATTCTATATAAGAAAACACGCTGAATCCAATCCGTCGATTAATGATCTGTCTAAACTTTACAATTTTTATTATTCGCTTTTCTTTTACATAGACTACAAAGAGCCATCAGGCTGGAAAGGCCGTGAAAATGTTTTGTATTGGACTTTAAAGTTTGACTAGTACAGAGAACCTTCAAACATATTTCCACTACGTTAAATGTTCTTTTTTCGAAGATGGACTATGTCCTAATTTTGGTTTGATATAAATAAGTTTTGATGTATTCTAAAATAACATTTTCTGACTTGTTGAAGTTCTTAGAACATGCAGAATCACATTCTTCTCTCTGAAAATGTGTTCAGGACCTTTAAAAAAAAAGGTAATACAATACATCAGCGAAAGAGGAGAACCATTCTTTTTCACCATTTCTCTGTGGACATACATCGAAGCATAAACACTAAGAACAAATAAGTTGATTTTATTTTCTGTTCACCTTTCTCTGCACCCCGCGCTCTATTTGTTCATCTTTTTATATCTTTCTCCATACTCGTTCCCAGTAGTTTTTATTCTCCCCACTCCTTTGTTTCTCAATAATCATCGACAAGGCTATCGAAATGTAACAAGCGTCCAGTAATTCGGATAGAATCCAAATTTATATTCATAGTATCTGGTGAGCAGTTTGTTTGATGACGTAGGTCACCTCTTAATGACTTGGGGGTAATTCCCCTGTTCCTCGTAATGTCTACAAAATGGAACCATGAATAATGGATCACCCCCTTATGACTTTTATTTCCCATACCGAATTTATCATTCTTTATGAGCATCACGTACAGTTCTACCCATTCAGCGTAAAGCACTCTCATTTAAAGGTAAAGACCAGTATTGGCAACGCCCCAATTTCAAAAAAATGAAATGGAAGCTCTCATTACCAATCATGTGAAAGAATATGTTTTGACTAATACATGATGATAAAAAATTTGCCGGGAAACCGCCTACTAATTCATATATTTGGTAAATTTATCTCTCTCATGGTCTGGTGAGAGAGATAGGGTAGTCCCATATACATCTTTCTGTGTATAGTGCTTGTAACTTTACGAAGAATGGGCCAAATTTCTTATCATTTTGATGATTCCAGAACCTTGCAGATGCTAGATGCTAGATGATCAACCTTTTCTGATCGATTCCACAACGTTTCTTTCACAATGCAATCGCATGACCATTACTGGTCTTTACCTTTAATGTTTTCAGAAAACAGATTTGTTCGTTTTTCATCTACTTTTAAATACATAATGGGTAAAATATTGTCGAACATTATGTGTCCGATAAACTTCCGGTAATATCCGGCCCAACTTGGGCAATTGCTGAACTTCTGGTTAAGGGAGATTGGGATAGGTGAAATATTAACTAATTTTGACACAAAATTGTTTAATAAAAGGTCGGACACATAACTACACTCCCGTTTAGCAAGTTTAACCCACCTTAGGGATGTACAGTTTAGGGCTTTTATACTATTGTCCCAAAATTCTAAATTACTTTCTCTAGACGTAAAACAAACAAACACCTCCTCTCATATAAAACAAACAACCGCATAACAACAAAATGAAAACAACAAGTCTTGTTGACTTTTGAAGTTTCTCAGGACGTTCTTAAAACGTCAAGAATTTTTTTTGGTGTGTTTACTATGTAATCAGATTTTACTTTTTGTTTAGGATTAACATGTAAATGTTGTGTAGTGTAATACATTATATTAATACCGTCTTGTTTAAATAATATGCCCACACACGACATGACTGATCAGATTTTTTTTTTTTTTTTTTTTTTTTGTGTGTGGTGATTTTGTGGGTGTTGTTTTGAATTTACTTTCCTTTTATCGTAATAGATTCGATTCTGGGACTGTGTTAAACTGAAATCCTCTTTTATTTACTTCAGTCAGAAGCTATTTCAACATTTCCACAGGATCAGAATTCTCGTTGTCTGAACACGGCCTTCAGGGTCCATGTTTTCTCCGTAAGAAGGTGTGTTCACTCCGCTCTAAACGTCATCCCTGCCACCCAGGAGTTTTAGATTCTCGTATCTCTCTGTTTTTCCCCGCATCGAATTGCACGCTCGGGACTGAAGTGTGGAATCCATGTCCCATCCCAGGGCTGAGGAAGACGGAAAATTGATATAGCCCCACATATTAACATATTCAATAGCACCGTTTCTCTTAGTCCAAACGTGTGCTTTATCTTCCTTTGAATGCGAAATTTATATTCAGAATGGCCCAAGGTTCTCGGTTGGTGCCAAGGGAAATTTCAGACAGAATGGATTACATGATATGTCACCGGTCTTTAGACCCGTGGCATATGTAGGTCGTAAATGCAGGTTGGCTTGAAATATCAGGTTTTTCAGGCACCAAATCCGATGGTACGATGATAATTTGTCGAACAAAGTATGCGTTTATTTGTACAACTTCAGAAAAGACGATGTAAAATTAATGAAAGAAAATTGGGGTCCTGTGTAAAAAAAGATATTTTGATTAATATTAAGTCATTTTAGTTGAGATTTGTAAATCCCTTACCACTTCATAATTATTTTAAAGTGTCTGTCAAATTCAATGAAGGGATTTGATGTATTTTCTTAAACGTACAGAAATACGGCTACGAAGTCTTCGTCATGCTTGACATTCCATTGCACAAATGCAATTAGAAGAATTTTAATCCTAAAGTTACTTTGTATGACAAAATATTTATAACCCTTTTTCTTGTGTAGTTTCAAATATACACCGAGAAACAAATGTGGAACTGTGAACTCTAACCAAAAAAAAAAGTAGGTCGTAGCAGCAGAACATTAATTTACGAAAATACACGGAACCAGACAGGAAGCATTTTAATTACTTTTGGATAATCAAAAGACTTGGGCAGCGTCGTAATATCTCGGCACACCAACGAAACCGGCACCATGAAGACCTACACCAGACCAAACAAACAATGACATTATCCCGAATGGCAAACAAATCCGGGGGCGTCTTACACTTGTCATCAGTGACAAATGACAGTTGTTGTTATAATCTACTGAAATCTTTGCTTCTGATTGGTTATCAGCAGATTTGTCACTGATTTTTGTCATATTTCCTTGAAAAAAGGGCTTTGTGAAATGGGCCCCATGTCGGTTTGGTTTAGCTTTAGTGTTGGGGTGGTGGTGGCGGTGCACGTGCCTGAGGTATAAGTACAACTTTGCCGAAAACCCACTGAAACGAGTGTATAAAATTTAACTAGCGTTGTAGTGAGATGTCGGTTAAATTGTAACCATGACTGTTTTGTAAACGATGTCGAGATATCTCAAATTTAAGATCCTCTATTAACTACCTTTCCATGATTTGCCCGTTTCTGTAATGAATTATCTGAATTTAAAATAAAATGTTTGGAGGAAAGCTTGTACTTTTTTCATAGATTTTTATTTTATTTTCTACCTAGACGGTTTGCTCTTTCTGCTAGAAATTTACGATCAGTAAAACATTAATTGGTAACTCCTTCTTTTCATAAATGTAAAGAAATATCTTTTACTCTTGAACAACTTATTTTGATAGATATATTCCTCTTGGCAGACGTTCAAGGGAGATTTTATGAAGTAAACAATAAAAATAGATAATTTAAAAAATGTACTTAAATATACCATTTTCGTAATGTAATCAAATTTAATGCATAAAGCTTTGTTAAGTACCCTGGTACAAATGATTTCATTCACCTGTTACCAATAATTGTATTTCAATATTCCGAGTGTTGCTAGGTAGGGAAAACATTGTGGCCTTTATTACCTAACAACACGGGATGTATAAAATTCGCAATCTGGCTCTTGAAATACAATCATTCGTAATAGATGAATGAAATAATTTGGAAAGAGGCACTAATCAAAGATGTGTGCATTAAATTTGATTCTATTAAGAAAAAAGCCTATTTATAGAGACGAGCTATTGCATTTACCTGTTAAATATTATAGCGTTTCAATAGTGAGAACGTAAATTGTATGTATAAGTTGTTGCTAGGTCGGATAAACATTACTGTTTTATGACATAACAATAGGTTTTGCATTCTAACTATTGAAATATAATTATTCGTAACAGGTGAATATAAAAATAAATCATTACTAGGCACTGAACAAAGAAGTTTGTAATATTTTTTATTTGGACAACAGCTTGTCCATAAAACAAAACAGAGGGCAGCTTGCCTTTATAATGTAAGTCAAATTTAAGGAGTGGCCAGTATGTTTGCGATATATACAATGCTTTCAAATCCGATCTAATCATAAAAACTCTCACTGAATCTTATTTTTTTTGTTGATCTGCTGTTGAAAAAGACTCTATATGCGAATGAAATCCCCCTCAGCGACAACGAGGCCTCTTCTGAATCAGCAATACACTTTCCTGTCACCCAGAATCTCGTCAAAGATTGTCACGTGGTAATAAAATCGAATATATTATACTCGATCTGAATTACTAAATAGGTTTATGGCGTAGAGTGCCGGATTTGGCGCAAGCATGTATAAATGTAAATCATTACAAGAGTATGCGTGTTCTTATTTCATTTTCCACTGGCTTTATTAACATATGATGCTATATCCTTCTTATTTACAATGCATCTGGACGAAATAAATGCTCTTCTTAATTGTACAACATATTTACATGATTACCAAGTATATATATGATCTTTATACATTTTAACCACACACAGAACACGTACCACTCAGCATTGATTAATAGATTCATCGAATCCTACAGTGGCATGGTTTCAGGATTTCAATCAATGCAATTGATTTTCTTTAAAAAATATATTCCATGCAAAGATGGAGTATTGGAGAGAAAGAGAGTGAAAAAGGGAGAGGGGCTAAGAAAAAGAGGAGGAGGAGAAAATGGAGAAAACGAGAAAAAAGAAGAAGAATGAGAAGCAAAAGACGAGAAGAAAAAGAGTACAATATGATTGAGAACAACAAGAAATATTCAACCTGTATTCCTTCAGGTGACGATCGTGCAGCCGACCGACTTCAATCCTGGGAGTTACAACAGCAACGTAAAATCTAGTTGTGAGATTATCATGTGGGCGTTTAAACGCTGTGGAACTCTACACCATGTATATTGGAAACCTCATCTCATGAACAGATGAATCGCAATTTTAACCAACAGTAACAAAAGTATAATGATAGGAAATCTGCTGAATCTACCCTTTCCAAGCGATTTTAATATGGTCCAGACTCAAAAGCGTTTTTTCTTTAATGATCTTGTAAAACTCCTGACACACACAAATGATTTATATGTAGAACCCTTTTTTTTGTTGACTTAACAAGAATTCTTTTTTCTTTCTAGGGCATTTTTTGCAAGTGATTATAGCTGAAATCTCTCCCCGCATTTTAATAATTCACCGACACAAGGATAATTATCTACCCCGGGCTAGACATGGCGTCTTAAAGACTAATTAGTGTAATCAATTAGGATAATATCATGACATTCTTAATGCCCCTTAAAATGGAGGGGAAAAGGGAGACTAATCTCGAACGAATAAAATTATCAGGTTTTTCATATATGAGGAGCTTCCAAGATGAATGCAATAATTCATAGCAGGCTTGTTTCCATGGCTCTCTGACCCCCATCACTTCTGGCTGTGACATCGGAAATAAGCATCTCATCGATTATTTAGCCAGAGTTATGATGAGGGGGCGTTCCCCGCAAAGAAAATAAAATATCACCAGTCCCCACTTTCCACAAAAGTATGGCAAGAATTGGAAATATATATATTTGAAAGAAGCCGGGGACGTGATCGCACTGCACTGATTGCAATTTGACTTCATTATTTATAAGAGGCAGAACACAATTTATACGCTTTTTACATATTGATACATTAGAGGTAACATCAGCATACGGGAAGAAAAAATAAGACCGGCCGCAAGTTTTCGTCAAACAAAATCAATAAGGGTCCCAGGCGCTTTAATTAAGAATGTGGAGCAATGTATTGGTTTTTTCTTATTGGTAGACGGAACGGAATCTCCCTATTTAAAAATTGCTTAAATGGAAATGAAAATGTGGTTACAGAATCAAATCTAGTCATGAATTTATTGATGTTATTTAATTTGAAGAAAATAATTGGTACCAAGGACGCCACAATATACCGCGAAATAGTTAATCAATTAGTCGGTCTCACAAACATCTAATAGAGTCATAGATGAATTAATTTAGAGAGGGAGAGATCTTTAAAGGCATTTGATAGTTTTCGTTGCATACATTCTAATGCAAATCAAATAAATCATTTCGATTTTTGAAAGAAAGAAAAATAAACCAGTCACTATGATTTTGGTTACCAACTGGTAAAAAATACCTCCTTACGATAACTTCGGGAGGAATTTTTGTCTATGCTCACTACTCACCCACTATACATTTTCTACCTAAATCGTTTGGGCACATGTCATTTTATTGTAATCTTGAACATTCAGTGTAAGTTTCGTTGAATTCTGAGAGAATCTATTTACCAGAGCTCAAGTTTATCTTTGAATACTTCTTTTCTTACATTGTATTTCTGATCTAGTTTCAGTGGCACCGAAAGCCGCATCTGGAACGCATGGGGTAAAATTTGAAGAAAAAAGGGATTATTTTCTTAAGATTTTCACCTCAATAGAACTAGAAAATACAATATTTCTGGACGCAGCTTTTGAACCACCATCTGTCGTTAACATGGTTTTGCAACATATCTTAATTGGCATTGGAAAATTGAGACAATTGTGCATGACCACTCTTCGGACATCGTTATTTCATTAAAACAATCGGCCAATATCTTCCACATATTATAGTTACCTTTAATTTCTGACAATACTAACTTTTTAGTAGGAATAATGACAGTAATGATAACGACTCTAGTAACATTGATGAGGATATTCTCATTAATAATATCTAAAAATGTACAGGAAGAGAATGGTACCCCCACCATGACATTAGATCATAGATAAATCATCGTTAACATCGGGCTTTGAGACTGATCATAATCTACACGATGCCTCACCACAAAGAAAAGTTATAAGACGTTTGTTGTAGTTAACTCCTTAAATATGTTAGAGCAGTTATCCAAACATAATTATGTAGATTGAACAACTTAGACAACAGAAATTTAGAAACAAAAATATGTGAAAAGTAGTATAAAGAAATCTAGTTGAACTATCAGAATTCTAGTCCAATTTTGCCCTAGTTGCTGTATCACCTCACTAACGTATGAACAAATTGTAATTTAGCTCCAGTAGCTACTTCCAGACGGAGAACTACAAGATTTAAAGGATTTTGTGAGGCTCTACTGGTCTTCTTGGTCGCTATACCGGCCGTGTGTGCTGAATAATGTACAGAACAACGACACCCAATTCAACTTTAGGCGGGTTGTACAGGCACCTTCATCGTCGTTCACTTTAATCATTCACACCCCATCAATATGCAAGACTTCACGTTAATATACTTGAACAAAAATCTAAACACGCGACGACAAGTCTTCAGTACGACGTGAGTCTGTGAACACCACGCAATTCTTGAGTTTGTAGGTGTTTCGTCAGAGACAGAGAGTTATCAACGTAAAAACTTCCCAAAGTGAACAGCAGAGGACGAATCAGTCCGAATGCTAGAAAGCGAATCTCTTAATTTTGCACTCCATACCTTGCGATGTCCAAGAGTAGTGTCTTAGCGTTAGCATATGTTTTAACGTCCAGAGGAACTTCGCCGTTTCTCTTTCATTTAGGCACTTCAATTGCCTTGCTACTGGGAAGCAATTAGTAAGTCTGTTGACTCTCACAAGTTAGGTGTCTACGGAACGCGTGGTGTTTTTTCTCCAACTTTTAAAGACAAGAACTTTCTGATTTTCCCCTCTCTTTCCACATGTCTGAAGACAAATCGCTGAAGCTTTAACTTAACCTATTTGTTGTTATAAATACAAATATGCATTATTTCTTTACAGCACTTCGCGTGTGAAGTGTGAATGAATTGTCCGTCTCTCAAAGAATAATGGGCCCTTCAATCCTAATTATGAGTCAATTTTGAAAATGAATAGACGTTTGAGATTTCGGAAATAGTTTTCACAATTATTTCATTAATGCTATTGCATAGCAAATGACTGTAAGCCTTATGAGGATTATTTTCAAAAGCAGGTACTTTTTAAAATCTATTGGTACGCCTTCTTTTGCCGTAAAATCCATATTAAATGATTTGAAGTAAGCATAAAATGACTAACCGATATTATCTTTCCCATTTATCTAAGTAAATCATTTTATCTGTGAGAAGCAAACACACTCCCGGGTTTGCATTTACTCTGTCGATTCAATGAATTCCACTGTATAAATATTTAATTCTTTGTCGGGGAAAAATTGTCTTCTTAAATTCAAAATGGATTCATAAATGTCCAAATAATCAATGAAGAAAAAGGAAACAGTTTAAAACTCATTTCTTGAAACAGTTTTTGCCATACATACTTTTAAACTTGATGGCGCATTTGGGGTTAAAAAACAATCAAATTCAGTTATGCTTCGACAACATCAAAAACATAATTACCTAACATCACCAACATTAGTCGAGGACTGATCGATACGTGAATGTCTCATTAAAGAGCTAACTAACAGGTTCAATAACGCTTCATTTTTTTTTTTTTTTTTTTTTTTTTTTAACGATGCGATGAAGATAAGATATGATTCAAGCTGCAGGGGCCGTGTTTCAGACACATGTTTCGTTGCCATTGGCCGCTGTATTTCCTCCCAGGCTAGAATCACTGTTGGACGCTTTCGTGATCGACGTGGCGTAGACAGAGCTGTGATTTCCAAGTTGCTTCTGTGGGTGTCGACTCCATCTCCTTCTTTTGCACCACTTTTTAAAAAACGCTTCCTCAAAAGCCGCGCGATATCGCGAATTAGCCAGGTTGTAGATTATAGGATTAATGGCCGAGTTGCAATACACCATCATTCTAGCGATATTCAAGAAACGCTCGCTATTATTCATAGAATATGAACCTATGATATGGTTTACCACTTTGATTAGCGCTCCAAATTGGAACGGCGCCATGAGGATGAAGAAGATTATTCCGTTTGCGACAAGCATTCGCGACACTTGGTTTCGAATATCCACATTGCTCTGCAGGTCGAGATCGTGTCGCTCCATGGCTTTAAGACGTCGCTCCATCTCTCTCATGATGCAAACATAAAGGATGCTGTTGATGATCATAACGACAAAGAATGGCACTGTCTGGATGATGTTGGTGTAGTATCTAATTTTAATATTGATTGCTGAATAAATCACATACGTATCTTGGAGATAGCTATACTCGTCGGGCCACATATTACAGACTGTCATGGGTTTTAGTACAGACGGTATAGTGGAGGCTGCGAGGCTCACACTAATCAACCAAACTAAGCACAGAAGGTTCGCGACTTTCCGATTGTTTGAACTCGCTGCGAACACTACCATTGGTCTACATACCGCATAAAAACGTTCGAATGCTACTAGCGTCACAAGTAGTTCTGAAGCAAATATGGTGGTGTAGACAAGGAGATGACTGATGATGACCACGATGGGTCCGTACGCAGAACCTTCGTCGGCCTTGAGCGGCGACTCGCAGTACTGCCAGAGTTTCTTGCCAATGGCACCGACTAGGAAGAGCATGTCTGCTACGGCTAAATGCACAAGGTACTGGTTCACTATCGTCCTCATTGACTGAATGCGCGCTACAACATACAGAAATGCCAGATTGGTCACCAGCCCTAGCGTCAGGATCAAAGGAAGAATAAGGCAAATGAGCCATCGTTCATACCCAACGTAGAGATAATCATCAACATCAGAAATGTTCACCTTGCGTACGGATCCCATGCATAGGTGAACGGGATCATACGAGAAGTTTTCGCTGAAGTAACCGTAGTCCTCCATTAAACTTTCTGGGAAAACGCTCTCCATTTTGATATTTCTCGCTCAAATAGTCAGTGAAAACAGTGATGCACGTTTCTTCGAGATGCAGAACGTGTGTCACCATGGAAACCCTATATTTAGGTTCTCTCACAGCATGAACTTGGCAGTGGTCTTGCACGCGCGATGCATCCAGAAATTGACGTAATGGTGTTTCATAGTTCGTCTCACGATGTGCCTATACAATATAATTTCTGGAAAATAAATATCTTGTTTACTTTCCGTACAGAAAGTATACTTTAAGCGGCGTATTTTTGATGATATTTCGTGCTATTAATAGCCTGTCATAAGAATGAGATCTAGGAGAAAACTAGACAATCAAAGCATAAGTGCAGAATTCATAATATATGCATTTGCTTCTACACATTAGTTTGTGTACATGCTCTCTATGAGGATTGAAGTTTCCTATCAAATGTGAGTCTCGGAGTGCATATTTCAAAACGTTCCAGTTTTTCAATGTTCGGCCGTGCGTCGATTTTGAGAAGGAAAGGAATTCGATAAGAGATTGAAGCTTGACTGAATGAGGGCATCGAATTTGAGGTGGTTCAATGTCGTTCTATCGGTATAACCGCGATATGACGAAAATCCTTGAATGGCGATGCTCTCTTAAAGACAAACTAACGTACATGTTTCAGTTAACATATCGTTCAGGGGTAATCGTGAAACTCACATAAAACCATGAAGCATCATGTACGAAATTTCATCTCGTATGTAATGTATATCAGCAAAAAAACTGTTGTCAGATGCCCAGCATCACTTTCAATTACGACAAAAAATTGTCTTCTTTTTCGTCAGACCTTCCTGCTTACGACATGAGTGTCTAGTTTATCCTCAGTTTGTTTAAAAAGACAAATTTTTTCCTTCTTGAGTGGTTTCACGAGAACAGGTGTTGTAGCGAGACGTCACCGTCACTGAATGTTTTGCTTTTGGTTGCAGCGCTTCAATCCATGTCACATCTTGAGTTTGGTTCAGGAGTTTAAAATAGGCGTATCAATATTCTCTCTGGCATCCTTTTCTCGATCTTTCCTCATAGGCATGGTCTATATCACCGTGATCATATTTCGTAAGACCTTAAAGCAAGTCATCAATAGGAAAGAGTAGAGAAGTCCGGAGAACAACATCTTGAAAGGAGTGAAAATATCTGAACGGGCCGATTGACGACCCATTTATCTCTCCATCTCGCGTAAAAACGTCCAATTAGCTGAGGATTGTTCCAATACCCGGTGGAGCGAGAGAAACAGCACAGTCAGAAGAAGTGTTAATTTCCCCAGCGCAGAGATATCAGCCTGGTAAGGATCTCTATCCCGGCAGCTTGCGGTATATTGAGATCCACAATCACTCCACTTGGCTAGGCACGAGCTCCGGCCTGGGAACCCGCGAGAGTTTTCCCTTCTCCTCCAAAGCGTCGTTTCCACTTACAAATTTTCGCTAAGTGCGTGGGAGACACGGGCAGACCGTTTGTGACGCCCTTGCTCTGACATGAACGCTCTGATAATCATACCGCGAATCGTCTGCATTTTATGGGACTGAAAACCAAAACGTTGCTGCCGAGAAGCGTTTCACAAGCGCATGCGCTATATTTGATCCAATCAGTGCGACTCCTGCCCAACTAATCAGACAACGAACCGCTAGCTCCTCGTAGTCAGCCAACACAGAGTCCGTGATGCATTGCTTGAACGACGCGAACCACGATCTACTGCTGATGTTAAGAGTGTGTAATTAATTTGCTCTTGGCGTTTGTGTGTGAGTGCATTATCCATATTAACCCAATGGTATTGTTGCAGTGTGTGAGTCCCCTGTACTGTCTTGACCTTAGAACGAATTTTTCAGAGGTACTGCGACGGTATCATGTCATAACCGAGTTGCAGATATTTCTCAACGTAACTCAATGATGTAGCGAGTGAAAACAGGGAGGTCAGGTTGCATGTGGGAAAAGGAGATGGCGGTGGTGTTGTTGACACTCACTGTGTACCGGTTGCCTGTTGTTGACATGAGGTGCCTATGAGATCTAAAGATACCAGGGGCTCTCGAAGAAGTCAATCAGTTAATCAGGTATACCTTAAAGAATAGACGAAAATCAAGACGAGGACAACTTTATCCTGGAGACGCTTCATCTTAGCTCAAAGTACGATGAATGCATTATATTAGTGCCCAAAATGTTAAAAGCGGATTGATGAGGGTAAAGGTAAATCCTATAGAATGTAAATTTCTTTAAAATGCTACAATTCCCTTCACACCCGAGAAAATCTTCTTAACAGAACAAAAGACGTGGTATATACGTTATCAAGTCCTCCGCATGCAGCCAAAAAATGTATATACAAATACTTATTAAAATAGAAAATAAAATGAATACATTAGCCTTTCATTATTAACGGTATTCTGGGGACACCCAGGGAAGAAGAGACACACAATATTTAAAAAATATTTACATGTGTCAGACTTCACTTTAAATTTACCCGGCATAAAACGAATGTTTGTATTGTGATTTCAATGTTATATTAAGAAGAGTATATAGGATTTCAAACGGAATGTTAATTTCATACAATTTTCTAATATGCGGTTTGTAGCAACCCCCCGAAAGAGGGAAAATATTTTCACAATACATATTACCTACCTCCTGACAACCCAAAAAGCTTTCCCCAGGCTCGCCCCCACATAACAACAAGTTATGTATGCATAATGCATTCTAACTACTGTAGTTCATTCATTAATATCAGGTTAATGGAATACCTCGTCACTAGGTCCCCAGGAAAGAAACATCCATACATTTGAATATGTAGTAAACCGGTCTCACTATGAACATGACGGACAAAGTAAGAGGATAAAATATACAGTTCCTCAGGTAGACAAAGGAACATCCCTTCACTGCTATTATGTAAATTGTGTAGAACCGGTGTCACAGGCATTTTCACCTGTTCTACACATTTGTACATAATATCAGTGAAGGGATGTTCCTTTGTCTACCTGAGGAACTGTATATTTTGTCCTCTTTCTTTGTCCGTCATATTCATAGTTAACGGTATTCTGGGGACACCCAGGGAAGAAGAGACACACAATATTTAAAAAATATTTACATGTGTCAGACTTCACTTTAAATTTACCCGGCATAAAACGAATGTTTGTATTGTGATTTCAATGTTATATTAAGAAGAGTATATAGGATTTCAAACGGAATGTTAATTTCATACAATTTTCTAATATGCGGTTTGTAGCAACCCCCCGAAAGAGGGAAAATATTTTCACAATACATATTACCTACCTCCTGACAACCCAAAAAGCTTTCCCCAGGCTCGCCCCCACATAACAACAAGTTATGTATGCATAATGCATTCTAACTACTGTAGTTCATTCATTAATATCAGGTTAATGGAATACCTCGTCACTAGGTCCCCAGGAAAGAAACATCCATACATTTGAATATGTAGTAAACCGGTCTCACTATGAACATGACGGACAAAGAAAGAGGATAAAATATACAGTTCCTCAGGTAGACAAAGGAACATCCCTTCACTGCTATTATGTAAATTGTGTAGAACCGGTGTCACAGGCATTTTCACCTGTTCTACACATTTGTACATAATATCAGTGAAGGGATGTTCCTTTGTCTACCTGAGGAACTGTATATTTTGTCCTCTTTCTTTGTCCGTCATATTCATAGTGTCACCATATCCTACATGAATCGTGACTTCCAGCTTTAAAAAAGTTTCATGTTGTGTACAGCATTGATCAATCTATTTACCCCTAATTTTACTCGAATCACGTCCACAAAGAATTTCGACGCCAAGACTTCCAAAACACAACCGAAGGCACTTTCAACAGTCTTGTCCATCGCCCATTGAAACGAACGACCATTGACCTACTGTGTATTTTGAGCAGGAATTCTCTACAATACTACAATAGAAATGGAATTGCACTTGAGTTGGTTTCTCAAAGGTCCTTGCCTTTGTGTCTTAAGGAGAAACTTGCGTTTTCCTTTTCTTTTCGATAATTACATTGGGTTGTTCTCCGAATCTCAATTTCTGATTGTATAAAGGCACGAAATGTAAGGGGATGTGCTGACGTTGTTGCTATCACTTCGTAAAACATACAGGAATTCTTTTATAAATGTTATGCTTCCTGGGAGAAATTTCAATTATTTAAATAATTTAATTAATACAGGAATTCATACAATGGTGTTTTGATATTCAGACTTTCTTTTTTTCCCATTTGGTCTAATAGCGTGATTACTCTTTAAATGATGCAATGGCTATTTTTACATAGCCTTTTCGTTTCTCGTTTCCAATAGTTTATGGGGTTTCACCTTCATTCATTTATCAGTTTATACATTACTGAAACATTTCAAAAAAAGTCTTGCATGTCCAACTCTGCTGTTCATTAAAAGCTTTTGCATACATGTATCTCACCAAGGAAAAATATACCATGACACACTCAACGTGTGGGAAATCAAAACGTAGAGGTACTAATATAAATATATTTTATCTTTTCTTGTCAGTGTGGCATATTTTGTCGTGTGAGAATAATGTATGCGCGAGCTTAAGTAATCACTGTCTTGAATTCAACATGGGCCTGCTTAAGAGTTAAACATAGCTGTATTGGTTTTCTTGGAAATGCTATGACTTATGTTACGAAAGCACGAAATCTTGGACCATTGTTTGAGCAGAGATGATCGTGATTGATGTATGCGACTGATGGGTTACTAAGGCAACGAGATGGAAAAGTCTTATGACCATCAAACACGTCTTTCCACTTAGAAGATGCAAGTAATAATCCTTTGTGTTGATATTAGTTCACCAGATGCTAACGGTTTCATTTCTGTTTTATTTCTTCACTTCCCGCCTTCCTGTCTCCTTTCTCCTCCTCCTCTCCCATCCCCCTCTCTCTTCCTCTCTCTCTATCTCTATCTCTCTCTCTCTCTTTCCGTATTTGTTGGATCTATCTACCCCCCTCTCCCTCTCTCTCTTTCCTCCCATCATTTGCCCCTCATTTCTCAGTCTGCATCTAAATCCAATTTTTAGTTTTGTAATCAATGATTTATGTATGTCTGTGTTTAAAAAAAACAAAAAACAATAATAATGTTTTTGTTTTTGTAAGGCACATAATATGTGACTCTGTTTTTTTGTCTACAAACTATGTACGAATCGGTAAATACTTATTTGTCCTTTGGCGAGCAGATTCATTTTCGTCGTTCTTAAATCTCTGACTACATGTTAAATACATTATCGAAAATTGTATCTTGGGTTATTTGTTTGATACTTTGCAATGATCTCTCTTCATCCATCCGACAGAGATTCAGGCGCCTCATAATTTTAACCATGATCTGATAAAAGGTAAAACAAAAATACTTGATCTCCTTCAGAATACCGAGTCCAAAATGCTTACCGCAGGCTTGCCACAGGCATGAAAAAAAGGATGAAAAAGAAGAAAAGCTAGTGTGCGAATACGCTTAATATACAGTGCGTCCCAGAAAAAACGAAACCGAGAAGTATTGATGTTCTATCATAACTTAATCACAACTATAATTAATGAATGATACATATTTGGAAAGCTTAGAGTCTCCTCTTTGATGTGATGCTACTCAGATGATGCATATTTCACGCATGAGTGATTAAAAGCAATTTGAAGGAAGGAAACCAAAAAGACATTTGGCGGGCGGTATCTGAATTTCGAAGAAAAATTCACATTTCTAGAAAGTTGAGTTTCTGCCCTTTCATATGACACCTCAATCAGGAAAAATGAGCGAGGAATGACAAAGTTCTGTTTGTTTAAAGTAGTGCTTGCATTTCCATAATTTTATTAAACGAATTCGTTTTCACTGGCTGCCTGCCGTATCAATAAACGAAATTTACAAAAGACTTAACTCCGTTTCGTTGACAATCAGCCGTAGACGAGAGTCTTCATGCATGGCTGATTGTCAACGAAACGGAGTTAAGTCTTTTGTCAAATCTGTTTTTTGGTACGGCAGGCACCCAGTGAAAACGAATTCGTTTGTTAAAATTATGAAAATGTAAGGGCTACTTTAAGCAAACAGAACTTTGTTATTCCTCGCTCATTTTTCCTGATTGAGGTGTCATATGAAAGAGCAGAAACTCAACTTTCTAGAAATGTGAATTTTTCTTCGAAATTCAGATACCGCCCGCCAAATGTCTTTTTGGTTTCCTTCCTTCAAATTGCTTTTAATCACTCATGCGTGAAATATGCATCATCTGAGTAGCATCAACTGAAAGAGGAGACTCTAAGCTTTCCAAATATGTATCATTCATTAATTATGCTTGTGATTAAGTTATGATAAAACATCGATACTTCTCGGTTTCGTTTTTTCTGGGACGCACTGTATATTTCTTTTCCGACCTTCAAAACGACAAAGTGCTATCGTGTGTGCATCTTCGATTAAACGTGAAGACGATGGTAAACAGAGCATCTGACCATTTGCCATTCTGACCTGGGGTGAGGTTTCATTTTTTGTTCTGTGTGGATTTTGATATTAGACAGGATTTCACAGGCACGCACTTCTGCGCATCAGAATCCGGTGCAAAATGCATAATGCGTATTGCGAAAAATTACAAGGAATTTCTTGAGTTTTGTGGCATAAAGGCAATTAAACTGTCTCGGTAACATTGTTGAAGGTTAGTGAAAAAAAACTGATTAACTTTTGTATGAAATGTTACTTATTAAATCCATTTTTTACTGTAATAACCCTCTAAAATGCAACAAATCCTGACAAAAATTCTCAAACCACAAAGATATTAACGGTTTTCTTTGAAGACGTCACTGTGCGACACCCTGTATTAGAGTTAATTCTACCAACCTTTTTTATTTATTTTCCCAACCGTGTTTCCATGAAAATAAAACATAAGACTGGCTTTTAAAAATCTTTCAACACTCTTATGTCTGAAATGGTATATAGAGCAAATTCATTGCTTTATGACGATTTCCATTCACCTAAAAATGTAATTAAATTGTAATAATATAGTTGGGAGAATTAAGGAATCGATCGGATTTTTTAAAAAACCAATTTGTATCATTAATAATGGTATGTTTTCACTCAAACTTTCAGATTATCTTTATTTGTACATCTATAATTGAAGTTCCACATTAGCAGCATTTTCTCTCATCTGAACAATGTTATCAAGTCCCTTTAAAGATAAAGTTGAGTTCTGGTCATGTGATTGCATTGTGAAAGAAACGATGTGGAATCTATCAGGACAGGTTGATCATCTAGTATATAAGTATTTGTGTGTATTGCAAGGTTCTGGAATCATCAAAATGATAAAAAAAAAATTGGCCAAATCTTGGCAAAGTTACAAGCACTGTACACAGAATGATATATATGGGACTACACGAACACATGGCGAAAAAATCATACCCTGATTTCTACGATGTTTCATGTCATATTTAGAATATGAAGGCATTTGAAGAGCCATGCTTTACATGTTTAATCTGATGTTCTTCCACCCTTGCATAATAACAATGATAACGCTCACAAATTATTTTGTACCTCTTCCCAGAACTCAACTTTCTCTTTAAGCATTGAAGATGTTCAAGTCTCTCATGTAATAGGCCATTATGACTGTTGTCTTCCTCTCGTCATGAAAGCAGGATGATGATGGTGATGATAGAAGATTGATTTGAGCGCTTACCACGCCACAACCAAATAGGGGGAAGAGAAGACTAGAAGAGAAAGGAGGGGGAAAACATAAATATAAGAAAGAAGATAATAATAATAATAATAATAATAGTGGGTTCTTGTATAGCGCTCATGTCTGTCATACGTGACACTCCTGGCGCTCTCAATTATTACCCTGGCTTTAGCACGGCTGCCATAAGGCGCTCTAGCATTTCACGGAATTAGTTCCAGCCAGATACCCATTTACATCACCTGGGTAGAGTGTGGCAAATGTAGATCAATGTAAATACAAATAAGATGATGCGACCCCTACCTCACCTACATTGTACCCTCTAATCGGTGGCTGTAATTCCAATTTCATTCACCTTGGTAGACTGTATTGTGCCCCCTATATTGCCCGTTTCACTTCAATGCCTGAACCTGAGCTCTAACTCAATGGCTAAGCACAAACACAGTTTCATTGATATTCATTATATCCTTTAACCATGTCTGTTCTCCATATATACATATTTTTTTAACAGTTTGTTAAATTTTATCTTCCCATATATATTGGCATTTGCAATTTTCATTTTACAGTTGATGTAACAATCCACTAAAATCCTTATATATTAAAAGATCCAGGCCGTTAAAGGTTAGAAAGCCTTTCAGATTCCTTTCTTATTTTTTCTTTTTTCTTTTAACCATATTAATCTTGAACAATGAGGTCGCGTGATCAAAGACCTGACAGGCTTACGTCAGATAAATGCCATATACGACGATAATGAGTAAAGCAATGAATGGCTTGCGTGATAATGGTGTTAATCAATAAGAGTTCGTGCAAGCTATTACAATTAAAGCAGTGAAGGGACCTATCCATCAATCCATCGTTGAATAAAGCCCTCGTTTATTGAAGCACCCATTCCCGTTTACAGAAAATAGAAAGTCACTCGTTTTTAGATTGAATGAATGGATTTTTAAAAAGACATTTGGAAAGTAAACGAAAATATTCTGATGCGATACTTAGCCCAGAGATCATACATCCAAGACACAGAAATAGCTGGATTTCTAAGAATTATATAAAACAAGGATTGGGTGTACGGTTAAAATGCAAACAGTTGAAATTACAGATTGAAGCGAATGTAAAAAAGCAATTCTTTGGTCATGAATAAGGTGGAGATGTTATCATGAAGTGCTTTCAAAACTTGACTGGGAATACGAAGGCAGCGGGCTAGATCACCGCTACGGCACTGAAATAATTGAGCAAGGCATTTTTTAAAATCTTCGTTGGTTCTCTCGATCCATGGGTGTTGAATAGGTAACGCTAGGACGCGAACGCCAAAGTGTTTGTATTAACATGGTAGTGTGCGCCTGTAAAATGGCGAGTGCTGGATTACTCCCTAGTGGGGGTGGTGAACATCCACTTTACCTGAATGTTTCGAGGAGCATCTTAAACTAATGACTGCAGTATAGAATTAACATGTTAAGCGCTCAGAAATATATTTGCGCTAAACGAATGAGGCTCTTACCATTCGACATGAACCTGTGCTCCTTCATTTATTCTTTACACAACCTAACCTCCCAGATGTATTAATACCGTCTCATATCCTGTCATCCATTCAAAAACAAGTCCTCCCCCTCAGTACTCGGCCTGCCACTTTCGATTAACGGCATCGGACTCGTAAGTCCATGCATCACCGTTTTGAAGGATTTTGCCTGCGGGAAAGCTGTTAACACGCGAGATTGTACGGTGCTAACAAGACCTGAGGGCCTCCCCGATTTAGATCATGTAGTGGTGGTTAACACATTTTCCAATTGATCTACTTCTGCAGGAGACCAATCTGCATGTTGTGCCAATCAGTTATCGATGGAGAATAACAAGCAACATTTCCAAAGTGTTTTTTCTTCTAATTTTCGGGGATTGGATCCGAGGCAGAGATCACCGGGAGCTTTTACTGTATCTACGAATGTAGAATGAAGTTTGCTGTAATTTTGTATTAACAAATCTGCATAAATAGTCTTTGTATGATATTGTATAATATGCTTCAGTGTCCAATCGCTTAAAGGGATAGTTGAGTTTGGGAACAGAGAGTACAGTTTTGGTCAAACTGAATTTTAGTAACCGAAACCTGCACCGTTACACTACAAATTAAACATCTTAGCTACACCATTTTCGTTAGGTATAAACACATTTTAAACGACTCAGTATAAATAAGCCTGTTAACAATTAAAAAGAGCCGTTAAATCACATAAGGGGATTCCCTAAAAAGTCATTGGTTTCAACCATTTTTATTAATAAAATTGTACATGTAATATGTTTTGTTAAAATAATGATTAAATAGCGAGATCATTAACAACTATTTAAAACCATTTGTTTTAAAAGTGTAAGCGTTTTGTGTGTCTTTCAACATCTGGTGCCCCACAAATATTAGAAATTATTATATATATGGATATTTCAGCCGTCTCTGAACCGATTGTGTCATTTGAATTGTATGCTCTTTTAAATTTGACACTCTGTTTTTCATTTTGTCACCCCCAAAAATAGTTTGTGTAGCACCCTCTATACCAAAACTTAACTATCCCTTTAAATAATATAATGTGAATAGATGTGCCATTATCCTTCTCAATGACAAATTCCAAAATATAAGCAAGCTTTCGCGAGCTTTACGCTACTTTGAATATAGAATGACGTTCGCTGTATATTTTTGTTAACAAATTTAAAAACTCGTTTAGATTTTCTCTTGTATAAAATATAGGCATTCAATTGGAATTTTATTCCAAACGTGAATTTTTAAATATGAATCACGTCGCTCTTTGCCAATCTTACATGAAGTAGTTTTTATTAACATCTCTAATTCACGAATATGATAAATTGAATGTGACAAAATTCACTTCATAAGTTTTACTTTGATAAATGAAGCATAACTTTAACATAAAAAACCAGGAATTGCTCAAAGAAATTTACTTTGTGGTTAACCAAAATCGGATAACGACAAAGTCTAAGAAGAAGGGAAAAGGTGTTTTGAAGCGAAGCAAAGTACAAACCACTTTTAAATGTCTGACATCTTAACATGATGCAGCAGAAAAAGAGAGGAGAGACCAAAAAACATACACGTTATTTGACAAAGGTGAACTTATAATGTCATCCGGGTTAATCCTATTAAAATCTATAATTGGTACAGCGAAAGAGTCCAACCACGCACACAGTTATCTTTATCAAATCGACCTACTTCCCTGTATAGATGATGCTTTATGAAATGATGAGTTATATTTCTGAATAAAAGCCGTATTTCTATTTCGATTGGTAAGGAATACGAGGCCAAAAGGATAATTGGGCACAGCTGAAAGAATAATTTTCCAAAATATGTGGCGCTTTTTATCGACTTTGTTCAGGGATAGGAGGTTCGATCCATAGCGTGCGAATTCACGGGGCATACAGTGAAAGGGTTACATCTTTGGTATAAGTTGGGTTTAATTTCGTTTGAAATCTGGAGTATGAAAAACAGAATTAACGATTGATGATAAGGATGATATACTTCAATCTATAATCTTTTCGATGCCTCAGTCCTTGCACAAACAAAATATTTTCTTTTCACAGCGTTGAAAAACGTGAGGCTTTGATGAAAACAAAATGTGGAAAACTCTGCTAAATAGGCCGGAACTTATACAGAAAACCCGGTAGACATGTTGGTTGAATTGTTGAGCGAATTGTAATGAAATTTCTCATGTTTGAAACATAATTGATACTCACCAATTTAAAAAATGGTCTTTTTAATTTTAATATTAAATTTTTGTATTAATCATGGTAACCAAACGCTATGGTTAACTGTTTTGTCTTTCACCAAACATGCCATAAACGACTGATTTTTAGAGTGGCGTTTTCTTATTCTACGGAGAAGGGGGAGGGGGGGGGGGGGCTGAACCCAAGGATTCCACATCGTATTTTTTTTTAGAGAAGATCCCCTAAACCTGTAATACTTGGAGCCTCGGTGGCATGCCGGCATTTTATCCACTTCCCTATAATTACAAGTCCTGCGTACGCCACGGTACATTAACCCATTTTCAAATGAAGGACCATTGTGCTTGGCTCTTTTATCACAGAATAATTTGTTTGATAATATCTATTTCACCATATCTTTTTCACCATGTTCATGGAAACATTCTACCACGAATGCGCTGAATTCAATTATCGAATAGGCATTCATAGTCTGAAAAAAAAATCATTTGTGTTTGCAAGGACACGCTCTAAATAAACGTATTTTGAAATTGATTTGATATATTTTGGCGTCCCGTCAACATTAAAGGTACTAGTCACTTTTGGGGGATGACGAAATATCATTAAAACGATTTTGAAACGTCAAGACATCTAATACAAAAAAAGTGATATCTTTATTCCAGTAAAAGGGTTCTTCAGGGATTGGGTATCTTTAACAATGCCAAATCTGAGATGCATGGCCCTACGTGTTATCAGCGTCTGTGATAGGGTGTAATAATGAAACTCTAAAAAATTGCGCTTCAAAATGATCATGGAGTGGGTCAAAAGAATAAAAATCTTTGAGTGACCGGTTTTACCATACTCATTTCCCCCAATAGACTGTAGTGTTAAAAAACCGTTGGGAAAACGGTTTTTGAAATTTCGAATTCCAATCATAAATATCTTGATAATCAGACAGGCGATCGGCTTGTAACGTCATGGGATTCCTGATTGACCTAAGGTTTTATAATTATGATTGCAGCATGAGCTAATTTATTACTGTTTTGGTGGCAGCACCAATAAAGCCTTTGGTTTTTCTAGCTGTCTCCACATTCATATATATTTTTGTTGTTGTATTTGTATTGTAAATGTTTCTCTTTAATATGTACGCTATGTTTTGTATTTTATATGTTTGTTATGATGTTTTTATGATGAATAAAATAAAGTTCAATTCAAAAATATTCTAATCCAGAATTTTGTTTAGAATCTGAGACAAAGATACCCAATCCCTTTAAAGATCTTGCTACCTCCCCTCTCTATTAGAACGAGTGTTTAATATTGAATCATTATCATACAAAGTAGAGCAGTATAATTCTTAGCGATTCTGCAGTAGCCGTTCTCTATGTGGAATTCTACACTCCCCCTCCCTATTTTTAAAATGTATTATTGTAAATTAATTTGAGCGAGACACATGAAGAAAATGAGTGCAAGAATTCCAGGTACCCCCCCCCCCCCTCACCCCCCCCCCCCCCCCCCACACACACACACACACTATTCTTCTATAGAATCATTGAACCGCGCCTGGTTATGTTACTGGTGTACATGCACTTCCTAACCGTAGGAAGATGCATAACTCATCGGATGTGTTCGTTGAGTCTTCTATAGATTCTGCACCATAACGTCATCGTGTAAAATGAAAATACATATTTTGGAGACATACCTTTAATAGACAAAAAACTGTATTTTCAATTAACTCTTAGTGACTCAATCCTGTTTCTGGGGCATTTTGTCAATAAAATGATGGTAAATCACAATTCGAAACCAGTTTTTAGGTGCTTGCTTAGATGTAAATTTGCACTTCGGCAGGTGTATGAAACGCATCAAATTACACGGATCACTAAACAGTGAAGCCAATGTAGCAGTGCTTAAGGGCCTATCTCACTGAGCGGCGAATGCTTGCGAACGTAGCGAATTTGGATTCGCCAACTTTTCTGACGAATGTTGGCGAAAATCAGCGACATTTAGTGACGTTTAGCGACAATTAGCAACATTTGAGCGAATGTCTCCGAAAGTATTTTCGAAAGGCAGTTGGCGACTATTAGCGACTGTAAGCAAATGTTAGCGACAGTTTTTGCGAACTTTAGCAATCATTTGCCAATCCTTTGCCACTATTTGTGAACGTTTGAGACCTTTTGCTAACTACTGGTACTCAATGGGTCGATTTTATAAAGGAACTAACGTGGTCGCTAGCTTTGGCGAAACACAGAGAACTGACGAAAACAAAGAGCAAAACCATTTAACAACCGTTTGCAAAGGCTTACGACTGTTTTGCAAACGCTTGCAACTGTTTTGCAAACGCTTACAACTGTTTGCAAACGTTTGCGGAAAAATAAATTCGCAAAGAAATTTTGAACATGTTCAAAATTTCTTTGCGACAAGAAAAACTGTTAACAACAAAGAAAACTGTTTGCGATCTTTCTTGCAACCTTTTACAACATTTTACAAACTCTGGCGAAACCCCAAATTCGCTACGTTCGCAAGCATTCGCCGCTCAGTGAGATAGGCCCTTAAAGGACGTAGCACGCGATAACCAAATCAATGTATGAATAAACCAAATATGACTTTCAACCGACCTTTCTATAGGTTGGGCTTTGTGTGTGGAAGTGAGATCTTTATCATCAAATAATATTGGGGCTTCTTCTTTTGAATTGAAGATTTGGGCACTGTTTCATAAAAACTTGTTTTCATTTTAGAAATGCTATACAAAAAATGATGACAAATCTCCTCCCGGCCAATAAACTGCCACTACTTCAGAAGCTTTTACATTAATTGCAAGTTGTTATTGATTTAAAAAAAAATATGAAACAGAGCCCTGTTATTTCTATATCAGGGGAAAACCCGCAATGGATATTCGTCTCGTAAATATCATCCCAATCAATCATAAAAAGATCGACTCTGTAAAACTCATGAATTCATTGAACCAGGTTTTTGTATTTCTTCCTCGACATTTCATAATACATAGAGTTATGATGAAATGCATGTCATTGCTATCAATTAGTATGTCTTGGCCTATATCATGTATATCTTTATTTTATCGTTAACGATATATATTTGCATCAATGTCATGAATATAAAAAAGTCGCTTAAACGTTAAAAACCTCAACCAAAATCAATGTTAATAGTCTTTTCTTCACCTATTGAAGTGTGCGAATATTACAATGACGTATCACAATACAATAGGTGATCGAAATAGCACTTGAGACTTGAATAAGTTGATTACTCGAAAGTCGTTGCTTATATTTAACTATATATCTATATCGTATATATGCCTATATTTAGTATTTTTATATCTAGGAATCCTCCCTGGGCCTATTCAAAATAATGTTCAATTTATGGTGATCGAAATTACACTTGAGACTTGAATGAGGTAATTACTCGAAAGTCGTTCTTTATATTTAACTATATATAGGCCTATATTTAGTATATTATATCTAGGAATTCTCCCTGGGCCTATTCAAATGTTCAATCTATGGTGATATTATTCACACGTTGCTGTAAAGTATACGTGGAAAATTCGATTTATTGAACCTTACAGCCAGTAGCGATACATGTAAAGAAAACTGAATCAAAATGATTTCCATAGCTTTCGTATCTATTCTCGTCTACGGCGTGGCTCGATCTCCCTCAGGGGGCCCAACAATCATCCATCAGAAATGGTAACTGGTTTCTCTTCCAATTTGGAAGATCTCGTGGGTATTTGGGAAATCTCTGATTGCTCGTAGCTAATTTCCTCTGGATCCATCTGCCCTCGGACTGATGATCAATTCACGCGGAAATGTTTCATTTCGGAAAGGGATTTCTTTTTCTCGGGGTCTCGTTAGCTCGGCATCTTCAGGCGCTACTTCCGCGCGGGCGGCTTTTTTTATTTAACGAGCGCGCCTTTGTCGTCCGCGGCCAAACCCACAAGACATACGTCATCATTGTCAACCCCTTTCGCTACAGTAGGTTGTAAAGGAGAAACGGGGAAGGAGAGAAATAGTGTTGGAGATAAAGAAAGAAAGGAGAGAAAGAGTGAAGGAATGAGATGTACATGAATAAACTAGAAGCACGAGTAAGGAAATTAATCAGCACATCAGAGGTAACAAAAAAAATAGAGCTGCATTCAGTCTCGATGCTAGTCATCATGTCCACTACACATACACTGAAATATTTTGTTTAGTTAGCTTTAGCGGCAATGTTCCTGACTTCTCATAATCCTATGGCTATGAAATAAATATTAGCAAAATCAGAACCAGGAGGATGGTTACTTCACGTGAGTTGACACCCTTCCGGCACGTTACAAAATGTAGGTTAATTGATTTCGATATAGAATGTACGGCAGGTGAGTAATAAGATGAGGGTAGCTGAATAATAAGCTGAAAGGGATCAGGGGTCCGTTTCATAAAACTTGTTATCAATAACAAATGCTAAACTTCTATGATAAATTTGCTGCTAGCCAATCATATGCCACGATTCCAGTAGCTTATAACAGTAATTGTATTTTGTCATTAATAACAAGTTTTATGAAACAGGGCCCTGGATACCGGGCTAGCATTCCGTCAAAATGTGCATGACACGCGATCACATACATAATATTAATGGGTCTTACGCGAGTTCTGATCAGGAAATGTACACTGTTGGTCATAAAGATGGAAAAATTATTTTTACCCTAATTTGTGGAATGATTTTGACAATGATTTATTCCTAATAGATATAAATAATAGTATACATTCTCAGATTTTATTGAAAAATAATTTGCGAGTGTTTGTTTTGCGTGACTGTTAAAGCATGTGTGTGCTACTATGCTAATCAACTAGGGGACCTACGTCCTTAAGTCATAACTAGCAGTAATGATTATTAATGCTTCACAAAAGGGCACTTATATAGCTGATCCACATGGTTTTTATTCTGGGGCAAATACAAATACCTCTGGTCAGATTCTTTCGAAATTAAAATTCTATTTCATGGTGCAAGGATTACCTTTTAAAAGAAATATAAAAGAAGAACACACAGAGAAAACCTAGACCACAAACTCTCTTTGACCTTTCGGCGCATAGGTCAATGTTTATTTTAGTGACGGTGTTAAAGTGATAGTCGTGCTTCGTTATAATGATCAACAGGTCATTAATCTATCGTTATTACATTTTAGTTTCCATTTGCATGTTATATACTTTATTCTCATTCTCATTCTCATTATTGCAATGACGAACCTTCGTCATTGCCTTGTTTTCGTTCACATTCTTCTTATTAATATTCTTACTTCTTCTTCCTCTTCCTCCTCTTCCTCTTCTTCTTCTTGTCGTCCGGAATCATATTCGCTTTGCACGTAGTGCTTGTTATTCCTATCCAGGTCCTTTCCTCAAGTCCTTTTCCTTTCAAATTTCGTAGGCATCATCTCTAGCATCTCATCAAGGTCACCTATTTTTTCGATTTTCGAAATCACTCATGCATGACCGTCCAGGCGCCATTTTGTCCGTTTCTGGTCCATTTTAAGGCCTTTATATCTTCCTTCCTATCTCCACTATCCTAGATCCTACAAACTTCTAACAAATTCCTCTAGATAGTCTGAGAGATGTTCTTTCATCTGCGACACATTACTTGACCTTCAAAATGCCATCTTCATACTCGAAACTCAAATCTTAAACCGACTCCGTCAAAAATCTCTCAAGTTCTTGAAAAATGGACCCCTAAATAATCTAAAACTGCCATAACTTTCTCATATAAATTCCGTTTTGTACTTAAATCTCACAGTATCTTTATCTCATAATTGCACATAGCCATGCCAAATTTCACGCTCCAATGGCTTTGCACAACATAAATAGCGCCCTCTAAAGTTCTGGGAATTGGCTTTCTCTCTGTGGCCGTATCTCCATAATGGCTTGGCAAACCCGTACCCTTTTTTGGATTTAGATACTTGAAGATATGCCCTTTCCAGCCATATACAAAATTATATACCCTATCACTGACCAAATTTGAGAAAATTGCCCTCCAAATTCGCCACTTTCAAGAAAATTGAGAAATAACTTCAACTTGCTCTAAAATGGCGATCGTTATACCTACATCAATGAAACTTTGCAGACATATGTATCCATATACGTGACAACTGTTTACCAAGTTTGGTTAAATTCGAATATGTCAGCGCAAAGTTATCGCCAAAAATGATGAATTTACTATGGATTACGTAATAGCGCGTTCAATGCGCGCAATACATTGCGCGCAGTTAACAATAGTGTCAAAGTGACCGCAATGAAGTGCCCTTTCGGATGATACCAAGTATTATATATGTTCACACAGAAAATTGTGAGTAAATCGCATTTGAACAAAGATCACTACACGAATTCCGCCGAGTTTTCGCCCGAACCTAACACGTTTCGGCTATGACGTCATTTTTTCAGACTGCTTTTCGCCCCTTAAACGTCCTTTTTTTTCCTTGAAAATTTGCAGTGACATGCCGAGTTCCAATACGCAGGGCACCTCTTGGCCGGATTTTTGAAATTGGTCAAGGGGGCCATTTCAGACGCCATTTTGTCCTATACATCTATTTTACATCACGTGTTTCGATAAGATTATCATAGAAAAAAAGAGAGTGGTTTACAATAACAACCATGAAATTCTCTTTCTAATGATACCAAATACGGCCCATAAAGAGACGTAAAGAGAGAGAGAAAAAACAATTTAACTCCGGCCATAATACAGATCCTGCACGTTTTCCGCCCATTCATTACACGCATTGTCTATGGGGCATATCGGGTTCACGATTTTGGCCCCCACAACGAACTTGATTGCAATGTCAAACATGCACCAAATCCCATTGGTTTGTGCACGCAGTGCTTGCGAGCCCTTTCTAGGTTCTTTCCCCTATCCCAATTTCTTTCAAACTTCGTAGGCATAGTACCATCCCATCAAGGTCACTGTTGATGCCTTTCTTTCGCCCTACCTATCTCCAATATCACAGAAGCTACAGACTTCGTGCAAATTGCTCTGGATAGTCCGAGAGAAGCTCTTTCGTTTGACACGTAGAAACACGGCGTCATTGCACGCACATCGTTCCGACACGATTGCATTTCTAGTTATATCTATTATTATGATTATTATAATTATTTTGTTAATGTTGTAATTGTGTTTCGAGAAGAAGAAAAAAAGGCATGGAATATTATATTACCACAACGATATTTCGCTGAAGGCGTAACAGCGGAAATGAACGTTTAATATTAAGAATATTTGCTTTCAAGACCTGAAAAAGCGATCCATCTCCCTCTTTTCTTCTCACTCGTACACACAAGCACACGCACACACACGCACACACGCTCACACACACGCAAACTCACGCACGCCCACACATACCGTCTATTGTCTTGTTTGTTTCAATATTTATTGTTTGCCTGTCCCCCATGGTGTGCACAAACTGCGCGCTTTGTCATCTAGACCTCTATTCTTCTCACTTGTATACACACGCACAGACGCACACACACGCAAGCTTACGCACACCCACACATACCGTCTATTTTCTTGTTTGTTTCAATATTTATTGTTTGCCTGTCCCTCATGGTGTGCACAAACTGCGCGCTTTGTCATCTAGACCTCTATTCTTCTCACTTGTATACACACGCACAGACGCACACACACGCAAGCTTACGCACACCCACACATACCGTCTATTGTCTTGTTTGTTTCAATATTTATTGTTTGCCTGTCCCCCATGGTGTGCACAAACTGCGCGCTTTGTCATCTAGACCTCTATTCTTCTCACTTGTACACACACGCACTTACACACACACACACCCACACTCACACACACACGCACACGCACACACACGCAAACTCACGCACACCCATACATACCGTCTATTGTCTTGTTTGTTTCAATACTTATTGTTTGCCTGTCCCTCATGGTGTGCACAAACTGCGCGCTTTGTCATCTAGACCGCACATCAGTTCCCAAAGAAGCTTTTTCTTTTTCATTGATACCCTTCTATATTTCGGATGTAATCATTCCATCTATCGCATTGTCATTTCCTGTATCGCTCATGTAAATTTACACCATCCTTGTCAAGAGGTGGCGCCACAAATGGGAATGAAACCGTCAACTTCCCCGAACTAATCATGGGCAAGTTAATATTGAATTTCCCCGATGCGTTACACAATCTGTTTTCTTATAAAGATATTGGTTTACAAGTATGGGTGGAAAAACCTTTTTGTTATTTACAATCCACTTGTTATTCGAAGCTATTGAACAATTCTTTATGTTTTGTTCTAAGCGTAAATCTAATGAATATCTATAGGGGGATGTGAAGTCACCTATCTTTAAGTTGTGTGCACGTAGTGCGTGTGTTTGTGTGGGGGAGGGGGAAGGGGTACGGGCACAACATTGTTTTCACACACGCATAATTGCACATACGTTATTGCGCCTCTGCTATTTGTATTTTTGTCCTCACATTTGCATTCATTTTCCACAAACGTCTTCAGTCATTCATTACTCACGGATCAAATACAATTGATCTTCTTGTCCGCGGCCAACACTGAGAAAATTGACCGAATTTAATCATTAACGGATCACGTCTTCCGTACAGAATGATTCGGGACTGGCTGCCATGTTTTCTGTATCATCTGCAAGCTTTTGTCTTGCACAGGCCGCTTATGACACATATTTTGTATACTGTCTGCTAACGAATGATTCGGATTCCATGCCTTTCTTCTCGCTTTTTAAAGATAAGGTTGAGTTATGGGAAGAGGTGACAAATAATGTGTGAGCGTTATCATTGTTACTATGCAAGTGTTGAAGAACATCAGAGAAAAAAATTTTAAATATGGCATGTAACAACATAAAGATCAGGACGGATTTTGTTTTATGCCACATGTTCGTGTAGCCCCATGTAAATCTGTTTGTGTACATTGCTTGTAAATTCACTAAGACTGTGCCAAATTTCTTATCATTTTTATTATTAAAGAACTTTGCAGTACAATACTTAGCGGCTAGATGATCAACCTTTTGTGATCGATATCACACTGTTTCTTTAATAATGCAATTGCCTGAGCCTCTCTCTTTCTCTCTCTCTCACTCTCACTCTCTCTCTTTCTTTCTCTCTCTCTCTCTCTGTCTCTCATTCGTTGTCCGTCTCCTGTTTTTCTAGCTCTTAAAATTTCTGTCACCGCGTCTATCGATTTTCGTTCAACATTACTGCTTATCTTTCTCTGCCTCTATCTTCCCTTTCTCGAGAGATCCTTCTCCTTTATCATTCACGATATCTTTACGTCGAGCCCCTCCCCCCACAAACACACATACACACTCACACTTACAGTAAGTATCTCTCGGTAGTAACATCTTGCCCTGTAACCTTTATTCGAATATCTGAAAATAATTTCTTTAGATGCATGTGTATTGATTGTAGATTCTGCAATCATTCCATAATACAAAACACGCCTTAGATATTAGATTTCGCATGTCTATTTGTGTTTTATAAATTAAAGACTGATATCCTTCGATTACAGTTAACTGTTGCATTTGTGTTTTCTACATTACATCAATATGTTTTCAAATTTCTTAATAATTGCAAACAAATAGAAACTTGAAAACTTTATTAGAACCAACTTTAGGCGCCAAATGTCCATTGTCCAATATTGCGACATAAAATAGCCTCAACGAGTAAAGTTGGTGAACTTGAAGTACGTTTAAAGGTAAAGACCAGTATTGGCAACGCCCCAATTTCAAAAAATGAAATGGAAGCTCTCATTACCAATCATGTGAAAGAATATGTTTTGACTAATACATGATGATACAAAATTTGCCGGGAAACCGCCTACTAATTCATATATTTGGTAAATTTATTTCTCTCATGGTCTGGTGAGAGAGATAGAGTAGTCCCATATACATCTTCCTGTGTATAGTGCTTGTAACTTTACGAAGAATGAGCCAAATTTCTTATCATTTTGATGATTCCAGAACCTTGCAGATGCTAGATGCTAGATGATCGACCTTTTCTGATCGATTCCACAACGTTTCTTTCACAATGCAATCGCATGACCATTACTGGTCTTTACCTTTAACCTTTTTAGTTGGCGCCTAAGTAGAATTTATATTAAATAAAGTTCGGGTTTGTACTTATTTTTATCCGGTGCGCATACGTGCATATTCGTTCATATCGTTTTTCACCGTTCATTTGCGCTCCGTTCGTTTCCTTTTTTTTAAATCTACGTTCAGCTCCGCTCATCGTCGATACATTTCCGTCTACTTTTTTTCATCTACGGTCCGTTCCTTTCCGTTCATCTCCATTCATCTGTAGTTACCTTCGCTCTCATTTATGTCATCTGCGCTCCGCTCCTTTCCGTTGATCTCCGTTCTTTTCCGTCCATCTCCGTGCATCACCGTGTATCTGCGCTCACCGTCGATACATTTCCGTCTACTTTTGTTCATCTACGGTCCGTTCCTTTCCGTTCATCGCCGTTCTTTTCCGTTCATCTGCGTTCATCTTCGTTCATCTGTAGTCAACTTCGCTCTCATCTATGTCATCCATGTCATCTGCAATACGTTCCTTTCCGTTCATCTCCGTTAATGTGTGCTCACCGTCGGTCATCTCCGTCTACCTTTGTTCATCTGCTGTCCGTTCCTTTCCGTTCATCCCCGTTCTTTTCCGTTCATCTCCGGCCATCTCCGTTCGTCTACGCTAACCATCGCTCATCTCCGTTCGTCTTCGTTCATCTCACCGTGCAGGAGCATGTCTATGTTACATGGGGATGACATGGGGATAGGCAATCGAAAACAAAGAGAATGATTAAAGTAGGTCTATCGATCGGATTACTTTACGCTATCGGATGTTGACGACTGTCGTCTGTCTGAATGTGATGTTCGTATTACATTGTTATACATGTGCAAGCACATGACACGTGCATTGTGCATATGTGCAGATGTTGGATGTCCACGGTAATCTTTGATTTTAATGTGCTGCTGCATATATGAATTAAAAATGCACTTCCTTTGTATTGCAAAAAGGCTCATGCATGCAGCCATGTGGATGAAAAATGTCAATGTTGTAATTGTGTAATGATCTCTTTTAAAAGGCATTGTTTAACAAAGTTTCCAGTTTTACAAATCTGAGATGCATATGGCCCTACGTGTTATCAGCGTCTGTGATATGGTGTAATATTGAAGCCCTTAAACAAAAATCGCGCTTCAAAATGATCATGCAGTGCCTCAAAAAAAAAGAAAATCTTTGAGTGACTGGTTTTACCATACCCATTTTCCCAATAGATTTGAGTGTTATAAGAAATTCGAATTCCAATCATGAATATCTTGATAATCAGACATGCGATCGGCCTGTAAACGTCACGGGGTTCCTGACTGACCTAAATGTTTAAAATTATGATTGCAGCATGAGCTAAACCCAGGATTGTATCTGAGACAAAGATACCCAATCCCTTTAATGGCCGTCCATTCCAATCATCAAAATTATATGATAAATCCTTACATAGACTATCATTCCTTGCCACAAATTGGCAACACTGCAGCGTTGAATAACCCCATCTTCCCCTTCTTTCTCCAATGCTCGTCCTCCTGACTGAGTTTATGGCGAGTAGTCCTGAAAAGGATGGTTGGGTAGCGGGCGAGGAGATCTAAGAAAAAAGGAGACAGTGTTATTATTTCGTGTCTCGTCATGAGAAAACTACTTCAAAATTGGTTAGAGGGGGAGAAGAACGTTCTTCTTCATTTTTAGTGACCAGCTCTGTCCATTTAAACTGAGATAAATGTGAGAACAGCAAGGAGAGAAAGGTAAACGAACTCTGAGAGCTTGTTCTGGCATTATACTTGTAAACGAAACACGAGCGCTGACATGACACAGTTGCCTCGCATTTATACACAGGAGATTTCAGACGTGTAAACATTTTTATAGCAGTGGAGTGCCCGTAGCCTCGCTCCTAATCAAAGTGCTATTAGTAGGTATAAAGGAGAATGATAAAGGCTGAGGTTTAAATTTATAGCAGACAGAATGCCAGTGACGATACCAAGGCTGAGACATCTTCAAAATGATTTAGGACGATCGTTTATCAGGTAAAACGGACGACAGTTTTCACGCTTAAACCGTCACGACAGTATACATGCAATGGTTGAATTAGTTTTTGAAATGTGAAATTGTTTAACCATCTGTAAATAAATGTTCTTCCTCAGCGCGCCTTGTGACTGTAAATTTACAATCTCTCTATCACAATCTCTCTCTCCCTCTCTTTATCCCTCTCTCCTTTCTCTCACGATCTTTTCTTATATTTTCTTTTGCGCCAAGGTGCATTTATTTCATTGTGTCTTGTAGTTGTACCTCTGAAGTTACATCTTTTAAAATCTATATCCCTCTCACCTCCTCATTCTTTCTTTCCTCTCTTTCCTCTGTTGGTACTATTGTGTGTATTGTGTTTTTAGAATGTGGTCGGTGCGCGCGCGAGTGTGTGGGTATGTGTGGGTGTTGATCAATAAAGTCAAAGCAGGACAAGCATCTTTTCAAATTCTACATGAAAATGTGGTGTACGCTGCTTAAACAAACTTGAAATATACGTGTAAAAGTCCAGAGCAACAAAATATTAATTAACAGGGCCAAGCTCATTCCATATATATATATAAATGCATGAAACTCATTTGCAAGCGTGAAGCATATTATTTGACGGGATATACTTGACTAAGCGGTTAATTTGTATTGTTTATAGAGTTGCAAATACCCACTATGAAATGTTTATTAAAAACCTACCCAACTAGGCAGTCGAATCATTTTCACCCCCCCCCCCCCCCTCGCACAAGAACAGTTACTTTACAAAAAACATTCATTTATACTGGACCCATACTTTGGAACCCACTCAACCCGGCTCTCAAATCAACACCCACACTTAACACGTTTAAACGTAAACTCAAGCATTTCTTGTTGAATACCTACGACAACCATGTTACCTAAACACGTTAAACCTAACATCTGCTTTTCATTCCTTCCACTCTCTACCACCGGCCAAAGACGACTTTATCCCTATGCTAGTTCTTCCCTGATATCTCTGCCCCTCCCTTTAGCTCTCTCCCTTTTCTTTTCTTTCCCCCTCGTCACAACGTTCTCACTTGTCCCATGTTTATTTCTTTTCGTATTGCTTTTTTTTTCTTTTTTCTCGTTATTCAATTTTCCTTACGTACCTGTTCTCTTTTTAGGTGGGCTGTATCTAATACAGACCACCTTATAATTTTGTTAAAATTGCCTTTATTATTTCTTTATTATTAGGTGGGCTGTATCTAATACAGACCACCTTATAATTTTGTTAAAATTGCCTTTATTATTTCTTTATTATCAGGTGGGCTGTATCTAATACAGACCACCTTATATTTTTGTTAAAATCGCCTTTATTTATTTATTTATTTATTTTTCTTAATTCGACCCACTTTTTTGTGTGCAAGATAATTTAAAAATGGCTCAAGCAAATGTCTTTAAATTTGGCACACGTATTTATAGGCATATGAACAAAGCACAGCAACGTTTTCAACCTTGACCTTGACTGATGACGTCATCTAGGCGCCATTTTGTGAATTTTTTTGAAAATTTACTCATGATCATATTTTCATAACGGTAAATCATTTTTCATTCATATTCAACATGATCAAGGTCAATATCCGTCCGGTCAATTTCGGGTCAAAAAACGCGCGCCTGCGCGTACGTCCGCGCGTCAGTGCGCGCGCAAAATTTTTAAATGCTCAAAATCGTCTAAAATTTATTTTGCATACGTTTCAGGTCATTTTAAGCATTTTATAAAAAATCGCGCGTACGCACATGCGCGCGCGTTTTCGCGCGTAACACCATTACAAAACATAGAATCGCCATTTTTTTTCTTTCATGATATTTCTCATATTTTTTCAAGGAATTTGATACCATGTTTTACTCTTTATGACCATTATTAACAAGATGAGCGTAAATTCAAGATAAATGTCAGTGCGCGCGAGCTCTTTTAATACATAGCATATATGGGCAAAAACATGCCTATACAAATTCCATTATAGCTCTTTGGGATGAAACTGGACCCCCAATATTTTTTCATATTTTGATAGAGAATGAGTCGGAAATATGATTTAATGTCTCATTTGGCCATTAAGTGTATCGTGACATCATCACAATGGCCTTGGAACTCAAAATACGAATTTGCATATTATGACGTCAGCATATTTATGTAAAATTGATTGTATCTCTGTAAATATTGATCAATTTTCTTCAAAATTTCGATATGTTGTAGCTAAGACAATTCTCTACAAGCGCAAAAATAACCATTTTTCATTTTGATGACGTCATCATAGTGAAAATTTTGATTAAAGGCCTCATGTCAAAAACTTCATAATTTGCATGTTATGCCTATAGAAGGTGAATTTAGTTCACGTTATGAATCTACATGATATTGTTTTTTAAGAATTTGTAAGCAGTATGTCGCTTATTTTTGCTCTATTTTGTCTCAAATTTTAGTTGACCAGCCCACCTATACTTGTTCCAAACAAGTATTATATGTCTAGTTTATTTTTCTTATTTCGACCCACTTTTTTGTGTGCAAGATAATTTGAAAATGGCTCAATCAAATATCTTAAAATTTGGTACACATATGTATAGGCATATGAACAAGGCACAGCAAAGTTTTCAACCTTGACCTTGATTGATGACGTCATCTAGGCGCCATTTTGTGAAATTTTCTGAAAATTTACTCATGATCATATTTTCATAACGGTAATTCATTTCTCATTCATATTTATCACGATCAAGGTCAATATGTGTCCGGTCAATTTCAGGTCAAAAAACGCGCGCGTCCTCGTACGTCCGCGCGTCAGTGCGCGCGCAAATTTTTTAAATGCTCAAAATCGTCTCAAATTTGCTTTGCATACGTTTCAGGTCATTTAAAGCATTTTATAAAAATTCGCGCGTAAGAGCATGCGCGCGCGTTTTCGCGCGTAACACCATTACAAAACATAAAATCGCCATTTTTTTTTCTTCATGATATTTATTATATTTTTTCAAGGAATTTGATACCATGTTTATCTCTTTATGACCATTAATAACAAGATGAGCGTCAATTCAAGATAAATGTAAGTGCGCGCGAGCTCTTTTAATACATAGCATATATGGGCAAAAACATGCCTATACAAAATCCATTATAGCTCTTTGGAATGAACCGTGACCTTCAATTTTTTTTCAATTTTTTTTCAATTTTTTTTTTTCATATTTAGATATAGCAGGAAAATCCCCCTCCCATGCACCCTCTATCCCATTTTTTTTTTTGGTTGCAAGTCACTGTTTATTTTTTGTTATTTTCCCCCAATTATGTTCTGTAATTTACTTTACTTTACAATCGTTATGATTTTAAATGTTTCTGGGCTGCAAGCGTATCAAGCTGTCACGCTTAGGCTGTAGCCCTTCTGTATCATCACCTCTTCGAGCGTATGTATCTATGATTTACTGAATGTGGAAATGTAATTTAACTTATGTTTTATACTCATGTAAAGACATTGTCACATTATTGTTATAACCTATGATGATTCAGTAACCAATAAATATTTCAACTATTTCAACTATAGTATGAGTGGGAGATATGATTCCATGTCTCATTTGGCCATTAGGTGTATCGTGACATCATCATAATGGCCTTGGAACTCAAAATACGAATTTGCATATAATGACGTCAGCATATTTATGTAACATTGATTGTATCTCTGTAAATATTGATCGATTTTCTTCCAAATTTCAATATGATGTAGCTAAGACAATTCTCTACAAGCTCAATGAACACCATTTTTCATTTTGATGACGTCATCATAGTGAAAATCTCGATAAAAGGCCTCATGTCAAAAGGCCTTCATAATTTGCGTTATCCCTATAGAAGGTGAATTTCGTTCACGTCATGAAACTACATGATATTGTTTTTCAAGAATATTTAAGCAGTATCTCGCTTATTTTTGCTCTATTTTGTCTCAAATTTAAGTTGACCAGCCCACCTTTACTTGTTCCAAACAAGTATTATATGTCTAGTCAGGTGGGCTGTATCTAATACAGACCACCTTATATTTTTGTTAAAATCGCCTTTATTTATTTATTATTTATTTATTTATTTTTCTTATTTCGACCCACTTTTTTGTGTTCAAGATAATTTGAAAATGGCTCAATCAAATATCTTAAAATTTAACACACATATGTATAGGCATATTCACAAAACACAGCAAATTTTTCGACCTTGACCTTGACTCATGACGTCATCTAGGCGCCATTTTGTGAACAATTTTGAAAATCAACTTATGATCATATCTTCATAACCAAAATAAATATCTCATTCATATTTATCATGATCAAGGTCAATATCAGTCCGGTCAATTTCAGGTCAAAAAACGCGCACATGCGCGTCCGTCCGCGCGTCAGTGCGCGCGCAAAATTTTAAAATGCTCAAAATCGTCTAAAATTTATTTTGCAGACGTTTCAGGTCATTTTAAGCATTTTATAAAAAATCGCGCGTACGCACATGCGCGCGCGTTTTCGCGCGTAACACCATTACAAAACATAGAATCGCCATTTTTTTTTTCTTGCATGATATTTCTCATATTTTTTCGAGGAATTTGATACCATTTTTATCTCTTTATGACCATTAATAACAAGAAGAGCGTCAATTCAAGATAAATGTCTGTGCGTGCGAGCTCTTTTAATACATAGCATATATGGGCAAAAGCATGCCTATACAAAATCCCTTATAGCTCTTTGGAATGAACCGTGACCTTCAATTTGTTTTCATATTTAGATAGAGTATGAGTCGGAGATATGATTTCATGTCTCATTTGGCCATTAAGTGTATCGTGACATCATCATAATGGCCTTGGAACTCAAAATACGAATTTGCATATTATGAAGTCAGCATATTTATGTAAAATTGATTGTATCTCTGTAAATATTTATCGATTTTCTTCCAAATTTCGATATGATGTAGCTTAGACAATTTTCTACAAGCTCAGTTACACCATTTTTCATTTTGATGACGTCATCATAGTGAAAATTACGATTAAAGGGCACATATCAGAAATGTCTTAAGTAGTGTGTTATGCCTATTGAAGGTGAATTTCGTACATCTTTAATCTACATGACATTGTTTTTTTTAGCAGTATCTCGCTTATTTTTGCTCTATTTTGTCTCAAAGTTCAGTTTGACCAGCCCACCTATACTTGTTCCAAACAAGTATTATATGTCTAGTTTATTTTTCTTATTTCGACCCACTTTTTTGTGTGCAAGATAATTTGAAAATGGCTCAATCAAATATCTTAAAATTTGGTACACATATGTATAGGCATATGAACAAGGCACAGCAAAGTTTTCAACCTTGACCTTGATTGATGACGTCATCTAGGCGCCATTTTGTGAAATTTTCTGAAAATTTACTCATGATCATATTTTCATAACGGTAATTCATTTCTCATTCATATTTATCACGATCAAGGTCAATATGTGTCCGGTCAATTTCAGGTCAAAAAACGCGCGCGTCCTCGTACGTCCGCGCGTCAGTGCGCGCGCAAATTTTTTAAATGCTCAAAATCGTCTCAAATTTGCTTTGCATACGTTTCAGGTCATTTAAAGCATTTTATAAAAATTCGCGCGTAAGAGCATGCGCGCGCGTTTTCGCGCGTAACACCATTACAAAACATAAAATCGCCATTTTTTTTTCTTCATGATATTTATTATATTTTTTCAAGGAATTTGATACCATGTTTATCTCTTTATGACCATTAATAACAAGATGAGCGTCAATTCAAGATAAATGTAAGTGCGCGCGAGCTCTTTTAATACATAGCATATATGGGCAAAAACATGCCTATACAAAATCCATTATAGCTCTTTGGAATGAACCGTGACCTTCAATTTTTTTTCAATTTTTTTTCAATTTTTTTTTTTCATATTTAGATATAGCAGGAAAATCCCCCTCCCATGCACCCTCTATCCCATTTTTTTTTTTTGGTTGCAAGTCACTGTTTATTTTTTGTTATTTTCCCCCAATTATGTTCTGTAATTTACTTTACTTTACAATCGTTATGATTTTAAATGTTTCTGGGCTGCAAGCGTATCAAGCTGTCACGCTTAGGCTGTAGCCCTTCTGTATCATCACCTCTTCGAGCGTATGTATCTATGATTTACTGAATGTGGAAATGTAATTTAACTTATGTTTTATACTCATGTAAAGACATTGTCACATTATTGTTATAACCTATGATGATTCAGTAACCAATAAATATTTCAACTATTTCAACTATAGTATGAGTGGGAGATATGATTCCATGTCTCATTTGGCCATTAGGTGTATCGTGACATCATCATAATGGCCTTGGAACTCAAAATACGAATTTGCATATAATGACGTCAGCATATTTATGTAACATTGATTGTATCTCTGTAAATATTGATCGATTTTCTTCCAAATTTCAATATGATGTAGCTAAGACAATTCTCTACAAGCTCAATGAACACCATTTTTCATTTTGATGACGTCATCATAGTGAAAATCTCGATAAAAGGCCTCATGTCAAAAGGCCTTCATAATTTGCGTTATCCCTATAGAAGGTGAATTTCGTTCACGTCATGAAACTACATGATATTGTTTTTCAAGAATATTTAAGCAGTATCTCGCTTCTTTTTGCTCTATTTTGTCTCAAATTTAAGTTGACCAGCCCACCTATACTTGTTCCAAACAAGTATTATATGTCTAGTTATTTATCAGGTGGGCTGTATCTAATACAGACCACCTTATATTTTTGTTAAAATCGCCTTTATTTATTATTTATCAGGTGGGCTGTATCTAATACAGACCACCTTATATTTTTGTTAAAATCGCCTTTATTTATTATTTATTTATTTATCAGGTGGGCTGTATCTAATACAGACCACCTTATATTTTTGTTAAAATCGCCTTTATTTATTTATTATTTATTTATTTATTTTTCTTATTTCGACCCACTTTTTTGTGTTCAAGATAATTTGAAAATGGCTCAATCAAATATCTTAAAATTTAACACACATATGTATAGGCATATTCACAAAACACAGCAAATTTTTAGACCTTGACCTTGACTGATGACGTCATCTAGGCGCCATTTTGTGAAAAATTTTGAAAATCAACTTATGATCATATCTTCATAACCAAAAGTAATTTCTCATTCATATTAATCATGATCAAGGTCAATATCAATCCGGTCAAATTCAGGTCAAAAAACGCGCGCGTGCGCGTACGTCCGCGCGTTAGTGCACGCGCAAAAAATTTAAATGCTCAAAATCGTCTCAAATTTATTTTGCATACGTTTCAGGTCATCTTAAGCATTTTATAAAAAATCGCGCGTACGAGCATGCGCGCGCGTTTTCGCGCGTAACACCATTACACAACATAGAATCGCCATTTTTTTTTCTTTCATGATATTTCTCAAATTTTTTCGAGGAATTTGATACCATGTTTATCTCTTTATGACCATTAATAACAAGATGAGCGTCAATTCAAGATAAATGCCCGTGCGCGCGAGCTCTTTTAATACATAGCATATATGGGCAAAAACATGCCTATACAAAATCCATTATAGCTCTTTGGAATGAACCGTGACCTTCAATGTTTTTTCATATTTAGATAGAGTATGAGTCGGAAATATGATTCCATGTCTCATTTGGCCATTAAGTATATCGTGACATCATCATAATGGCCTTGGAACTCAAAATACGAATTTGCATATAATGACGTCAGCATATTTATGTAACATTGATTGTATCTCTGTAAATATTGATCGATTTTCTTCCAAATTTCAATATGATGTAGCTAAGACAATTCTCTACAAGCTCAGTCAACACCATTTTTCATTTTGATGACGTCATCATAGTGAAAATTTCGATTAAAGGCCTCATGTCAGAAATTTCATAATTTGCGTGTTATCCCTATAGAAGGTGAATTTCGTTCACGTCAGGAAACTACATGATATTGCTTTTTAAGAATTTTTAAGCAGTATCTCGCTTCTTTTTGTCCTATTTTGTCTCGAATTTTAGTTGACCAGCCCACCTATACTTGTTCCAAACAAGTATTATATGTCTAGTTTATTTATTTATTTTTCTTATTTCGACCCACTTTTTTGTGTGCAAGATAATTTGAAAATGGCTCAATCAAATATCTTAAAATTTAACACACATATGTATAGGCATATTCACAAAACACAGCAAATTTTTCGACCTTGACCTTGACTGATGACGTCATCTAGGCGCCATTTTGTGAAATTTTCTGAAAATCAACTCATGATCATATGTTCATAACCAAAGATTATTTCTCATTCATATTTATCATGATCAAGGTCAATATCAATCCGGTCAATTTCAGGTCAAAAAGCGCGCGCGTGCGCGTACGTCCGCGCGTCAGTGCGCGCGCAAAATTTCAAAATGCTCAAAATCGTCTCAAATTTATTTTGCATACGTTTCAAGTCATTTTAAGCCTTTTATAAAAAATCGCGCACACGCGCATGCGCGCGCGTTTTTGCGCGTAACACCATTACAAAACATAGAATCGCCATTTTTTTTTCTTTCATGATATTTCTCATATTTTTTCGAGGAATTTGATACCATGTTTATCTCTTTATGACCATTAAGAACAAGATGAGCGTCAATTCAAGATAAATGTCTGTGCGCGCGTGCTCTTTTAATACACAGCATATATGGGCAAAAACACGCCTATACAAAATCCATTATAGCTCTTTGGAATGAGCCGTGACCTTCAATTTGTTTTCATATTTAGATAGAGTATGAGTCGGAGATATGATTCCATGTCTCATTTGGCCATAAAGTGTATCGTGACATCATCATAATGGCCTTGGAACTTAAAATACGAATTTGCATATTATGACGTCAGCATATTTATGGAAAATTGATTGTATCTCTGTAAATATTGATCGATTTTCTTCCAAATTTCGATATGTTGTAGCATAGATAATTTTCTACAAGCTAAGTTCATTATCATCATTTTTCATTTTGATTACGTCATCATAGTGAAAATTATGATTAAAGGGCACATATCAGAAATTTCTTAAGTTGCGTGTTATGCCTATGGAATGTGAATTTCGTTCACATCATTAATCTACATGACATTATTTTTTAGCGGTATCTCGCTCATTTTTGCTCTATTTTGTCTCAAATTTTAGTTGACCAGCCCACCTATACTTGTTCCAAACAAGTATTATATGTCTAGTTTATTATTTATTTATTTTTCTTATTTCGACCCACTTTTTTGTGTGCAAGATAATTTGAAAATGGCTCAATCAAATATCTTAACATTTGGCACACATATGTATAGGCATATGCAGAAAACACAGCAAATGTTTTGACCTTGACCTTGACTGATGACGTCATCTAGACGCCATTTTGTGAAAAATAACTCATGATCATATCTTCATAACCAAAAGTAATTTTTCATTCATATTTATCATGATCAAGGTCAATATCAGTCCGGTCAATTTCAGGTCAAAAAACGCGCGCGTGCGCGTACGTCCGCGCGTCAGTGCGCGCGCAAAATTTCAAAATGCGCGAAATCGTCTCAAATTTTTTTTACATACGTTTTAGGCCATTTTAAGCATTTCATAAAAAATCGCGCACACATGCATGCGCGCGCGTTTTCGCGCGTAACACCATTACATAACATAGAATCGCCATTTTTTTTTCTTTCATGATATTTCATATATTTGTTTGTACAATTTGATACCACGTTCATATCTTTATGACCATTAATAACAAGATGAGCGTCCATTCAAGATAAATGTCCGTGCGCGCGAGCTCTTTTAATTATGGGCAAAAACATGCCTATACAAAATTCATTATAGCTCTTTGGAATGCACCGGGATCCTCAATTTGTTTTCATATTTAGATAGAGTATGAGTCGGAGATATGATTTCATGTCTCATTTGGCCATTAAGTGTATCGTGACATCATCACAATGGCCTTGGAAATCAAAATACGAATTTGCATATTATGACGTCAGCATATTTATGGAAAATTGATTGTATCTCTGTAAATATTGATCAATTTTCTTCAAAATTTCGATATGTTGTAGCTAAGACAATTCTCTACCAGCTTTAAAATAACCATTTTTCATTTTGATGACGTCATCATAGTAAAAATCTCGATTAAAGGCCTCATGTCAGAAATTTCATAATTTGCGTGTTATCCCTATAGAAGGTGAATTTCGTTCACGTCAGGAAACTACATGATATTGCTTTTTAAGAATTTTTAAGCAGTATCTCGCTTCTTTTTGTTCTATTTTGTCTCGAATTTTAGTTGATCAGCCCACCTATACTTGTTCCAAACAAGTATTATATGTCTAGTTTGTATTGTTTTCCTTGCAATTATTCTTTCTCTCCACACAAGTAGTGCTAAAATAAGCACTGATCATTTTGTTTTAATGTATATATATATATATATATATATATATATATAATTGTTTATGCTGAGGAAAGCACAGAACTCTTCCTTTTTTCAATTGTTTACGATATGTTAAGTAAAATGTGTCACTTAAAGTTAACCCTCGTGTAATCATATGCTTTTGTAAATATGTTAATTCAAATACCCTTATTTATACACAAACCTATGAACCGGGACCTACATAATAAAAGCTTTGCTTTTTAGTAGATCCCCCACTTTATTGATTGATTTATATGATTATATTCTCTGTTATAACTATTATCATGTACATTATGTTTTCTATATTGTATGTTTAGTTATAATAATTACCATTGTTTATTATGTTTAATTATGTTATTTTTGATAAAGTGAAATAAATAAACTTGAAACTTGAAACTATGAACAGTTCTGATTTATGTTCCCAGATTCGCAAACATTTATAATTCACTTTAAACTTAAAGCTTTCTCCCATGCCCCCGATCTGTCAACTCGTCAACTCCCACGCGAATGCACTTGCCTTCACTGAATGGACCGCAGACACTTCCCTCGGTTTTTGCGGTACCCTGTTACACTTTGTGGGGTTTGATTGGTCCTTGGTACAGGTTAAAAAAGCATTTTCCAAGGTCAGACACATTAACATGATTGTTGAAAAAGGGGAGCAACCGTCTCAAAATTGAGTGCTCTACTTATGTATTTCCTCATCGGCTCGAGATTTCCCAAAAGCCCGCTATTTCTGATTTGGGAAATAAGCCCGAAGTTACAAATCGCGTCCTCATCAGCTCGAGACTCGGCATAGTGAAGAGGAACCTGACAAATAGCGGGATATTTTGCAAACTAGCCCAAGATATATTGGGATGATTATCTAGAGCAAATAATCTGCTACTTGCAACTTCGGGATGATGAGGACTCAAATTAACTGGAAAATTTGCGATTGGGATAGTTAAAAATAGTTATTTAGCAATCTCGAGCTGATGAAAACGGGCCTCTTGTGAAGGATGCTTGAGGGGAATCCGATCAAATCATCATTGGCGCACTACCCATTTTCGCCTACACGGTTTCGGGTAATTCAGCCAATAACATAACAGCAACTATACCAATGACAGAAAATCATATCCTTTTAGTATATTTCCTATGACATTCGTTAAATGTTCGTGATGAGCTCGTCTGGTACTCGTAGTAAGCACGTTGTGAAAAAAATGCCCTATGTAAAAGTTGACTTAACTATGGCTACGTTGACTCAAAGTACATGATAAACATCGTATATATTATATTCAACGTTGTAAAAGTACGTGTATGGACCTCGCGTATCACTGATTGACATCTAATTCGAACTGCCCAAATTCTAAATAATTAATATGGCAAAAACTGAAATTCCTTGAGCATACACCGCATCAAATCGTGTTGACCTCGTGTTAAATTATTAAAGGAGGGTGTGAAAATGCCGACTGCGAATAAGCCTTTCATTTTTCGTAACTACGATCAATACGCTATGTCCTATATCAATCGTGTCGCAAAAGACTATAGGCTCCTGGCATATCAAACGCCGAGGAGAAAAACGGAATCTATTGACTGAGTTACACTTGACCACTACTTATCCTATCAAGGATCAATTATTGTCGGGCTTTGATGGAACGTGTTCTCCTACATCGTCAACAGCCCGGATCTTTCCGGAAGTGGGGTCAAACGAAAGACACATGTTGGGGATAGAAACCAAATAGGGGAAGGGAGGGAATATTGTTTTAATGAATCTTTAAACGTTGGATGCAGGTTTGATTAACTTTTAGTTTCTGAGGAAAAGAAATCATGGGTGCTTTATACTCTTTTCACACTTGTTTTGCTTTTTTGGCTTTTCTCACTGCAATTCCTTAACCCTGTACTAGTCATAGCGTGAATATTCATTAATTTGCTCCACTGCTTAGTCCCGGACTATTTTTCGTTTCTGTTCTCATTCATTTGCTTAGCACCGCAATTGCGGAGTTAGCAGGAGTTAGCACCACAATTGCGGGGTTAGCCCTGCTATTTTGCAGGGCCAGCTAACCCCGTACTATAGTTGGGGCTAGCCCACTTTGGTAAAAACGAGTCTGAACAGAAAGTGGAATAGGCTTAACCCCGGACTATAGGTGGGGCTAAGACCCCCCTTTAACCCCACCTAAAGTACGGGGTTAAGCACATTTTTGCCAGTGTGAAAAGAAAGTGGAATAAGCTTAACCCCGGACTATAGGTGGGGCTAAACCCCCCCCCCCCCCTTTAACCCCACCTTTAGTACGGGGTTAGGCAACATTTTGCCAGTGTGAACAGAAAGTGGAATAAAAACTAACTGGAGTAAAATAATAAGGGAACAGAAGAAAATAGAGACAGAGAGAGTGAGACAGAGAGGCACAAAGAGAGAGAGAGAGAGAGAGAGAGAGAGAGAGAGAAAGAGATGGGATGTGCAGGCATGCGCGTGAGTGCGCGGGGGAAGGCGAGTGCTGTGTGCGTGTGTGCCCTTGTATACGGCGTTTGTTAAAGAGAAAGAAAGAGACGGATGTATTTCCAAGATAACAATAAAAGAACAGAGAACAAATGTAGAAAGAAGACAAGAAAAGGGAGACTTAAAGATAAGGGGACACATCGAGAGAGAATAAATTAAAAGACAAAATATGGAAAGAAGGGCGACATTGTGTCTGTTTGATTGTCTGTATGCATGTGCTTGAGTGTATTTGAGATCGAGACAAAAACAAGAGAGATATATACAGTTTATAGAGATAAAGGGAGAAAGAGAGGGGAAATGATAATTTCAATATATGAGATTTGTAAGGCGCCAAAACCACTTCAAATCAAATGTTCAAGGCGCACTTGTGAAACAAGAACAAACAAAGAGATCAAACTAAAGCATCTGCATCATAAACAAATGAACAAAAGTAAGACAGAACATACAAAAATAACCGAACAATTGTGTACCGAATTAAACAGATACTTCAACCGATCTGCTATTACGAATTTCTCCAGGGAGAACATTCTACGGCAAACAATGACCCCCCCCCCCGCCACCCCCACTTAGTATTGAGCTTTGAAAAAGCAAGAAATCTGGAGATGTGAAAGCGTAGACATCCGGACAGAATGTAATGATTAATCAAAGTAATACTTCAAATGAGATAAAAGAATCGAGTCTGGAACATAACAAGATAAAAAATGAAATAAGCGTGGATAAGAAGGAGTGATAAGAAGGAGTACAAAGTGTAAACAATCTAGAATTAAAGCTGACAGGTAATAATGAAGTAACATTGAAACGTAAATGGAAAGAGAGGGGATAAGGTAGAAAGACAGAGAGAGAGACAGAGGGAGAAGAGTGCATTTGTCAAGAATTCACAACATTCACAACTCAGATTCACAACACGTCCTCCTAGGGTTATTGGCCTGCTAGACTGTCGTACGCCATATGAATTCACCTCCTTCAAAAATCAAATTGTAATCTAGCTGCTTTATTCTTTCCGCCTACGCTAAAATGAAAATGGCAATTTTCATGAAGCTAAAAGCGGGAATATGCAACTTGGGCATATGTTGCTCCATGAATGTTTCAATTCATCATCAAATTTACATAATTTATTAATCTAATGATGAATTGAAAGATTACCTCTTTCAGTACCGTTGTACTGAAATCCTTTTTGTTTGTATTTGTTTGGACTAGTTGATTAAATCTATTCAATGGCTGAGTATAGTTATGTACAGGTACTTCGAAGCATATTTCAAATGCAATTTAATGATACAGGTGAGCTTTTTTTATTCGTATTTGAGAATTAAAAAAGGTTACTTTAGGCAGTTTAGGACATGCCCCCTTCGTGCTTCAGAAGTCTTAAAAACACAACATTTGGGACAAAAACACCGAATCAGAATGCATTTATGGTCATAATCTGTGAGGAAGATTTTCACCGTTATCTAACAAAGGAGCTTGCTATTTCTAGGGATGGCTCCAAGTTTCTTGACATGAATTATCCTGACTGTTTCTTCAAATGCTGATATGTCTTCACCCAACCTCACTTTCTGTGTAATAGTATTATATTACTTTCGCACACAAATGTGAAAATATTTACAAGTGTAGTCATGCTTGTGTGACAAGTGATAAGTGGTCATCAAAAGATAAATCAACATATACAATTATTTGAAGCTCCTGCAAAATGGTATTGAAAAACATGTAAAAATGTTGTGATATACATCCGTATCTGTTGTGACAATTTGTGAATAGGTTGTGTATATTGGAGGTTCCTCACAAATACAACACCATATTGTTGATATTATTTTGTAGTACATCAAGGTTCATTGTGAAATGATTGTGAGATATTCGTGTTGTTTATGACGAGCAGGCACGTATTTCTCCCATGAGGCTAGTCATTTCAAAACAAATCGTGCCCAACATTGTACGTCACGGAAACCTCACATTCATAACAAAAAGTTCCCCAAAAAGGAGCATGTACAAATTTTCCAGCGTGCTGAACGGAATCAGCTTACAGGTAATACAAAGTTTTGGTATGGGGTCATGAATTTGGTTCAAATGTACATATTGGACGCATATGCGGTCCTACAATATTCAGTGATCGTTGTCGCGGTTGAAATCGAGTCTAAAGTTATGAAATTGTAAATAATAAACGATATATGTTGTATAGCTCCCTCTCAAGGTCAAAACATAAATTAAGCTATAAAACAATGTTTCTTGACTAAAATCTACCAATTAGTTATTCCCGTTCGGAAATTATATATCACAACTACATATTCTGAAATTTTCATGGTCACAGCTACCATTGTACGGCCGTAGGCGCTATTTGAAATTTATCAAAATTTACCGGGAGCACCGGTAAATTTTTATATTTAATTTTTCTCGAAAGCAGAAATAGTTTAGGGGCTTAATTTTCTAGTGCTTATAATTCATCTACAGAGGCATCCAAATATATTAAAATTGTAAAGAATCACTATCCACCCAATTTTCAAAATTTCCCTTAACTTTGTATTACCTTTACAAGCACGACATTTTCATGAAGGGCCACGTTCTTACTACGAATTACAGAAGCCTTAAATCGTGTAACCGTCTTTGTCTGTGAGATCGTGTAACGGGGCGGTGGGAATAAAATACAAGTTTCTTCCTCGTAGACTGTGTCGGTTGATTGACACGTTCCACTTTATGCACAATAAAACGATCGCCTGGAGTCTTAAGATCGTTAGTTGTCGTCCTTGTAGGAATCCCAACAGACTACGAGAAGGAAATGTAGGCCCTTTAATATAGATGTGTGGTTTGCATACAAATATCTGACTATATAGTTGGCCTGATTTCATACGGTCAAACGGAGTTCTTTTTTCGGATTCCATCAAGACCTGCGTCCCCTAATGACGTGGACATCGATCGGGCGAAGACGACGCTAGCTGGCTTAATCTTATCGAAACACTAATCGCATCTAGTACGTGCTCAAATCATCACTCTGCTCTCCATGGAGATCTTTCATTAGCGCTGTGTACGGTAGAAAACACAACTGGATGTGTAACATGCGTTTCCTTACAATACACGTATTTCAAGCCGTCTGATGTTCCTAACAAAATTTGTATTTAATATAAGGCATGAAAGTGTATCCATGTGTCTTTAAAAAAAAAAGTGCAGCGACAATTTGGCAACGCATAATACACTAGAGTTAAATATGTATGCCTGGAAATATTATGTTTATTTAAGGAAGGTATGGTGTTGTCAGATTTTGTCACTAGTACCTTTGTTGTGCTATAAATGTATAATACACAAAATGAGATTAATATTAAAAGCAGAACTAGAAATGTAAGGAAGCATAATTCTTCTTTTACTTCTACTTATCATCTTATTAGTGTGTTAACATGATATATTTACGTACATACATAAATAAATCTATGTAGAATCCATATGATAATAATCATAATAGGAGAGCAAGTCATGCACAAATTAACATATGATGCAGTTTCAACCAAAATAGATTTAATCTGTAAGACTTGACCTTTGATATCGAGTGATGTTTTGCCCATGATTCATTTACATTTTGCAATGACATCAACTTTGAACTGCGAAAATGTCGTTATTCACAATATAAATTCTTGGTAACCATCGCAAAATAATAAATACTTAACATCGTTCACGAAATGATATCTTACATTGCCAAAATGTTTTTCTTTTCTTTCGTTGTTTACGTTTGTAACCATTCCGTAGGTCCTCATGAATCCCACCTATTGATTGAATTAACATTAAAATTGTGTTTAATTTTCTGTAGGGTATGAGTATTTTGATTTGCGATTTTGTGAGATACTGTTCAAAGAATACAAACATACTAAAGTTTTTCCTCCTGCACCCATCGAAGAATGATCAGAGATCCGAAATCAGTCAATACAAGGAGACATAGGAGAAATATTGTGCTCGAGAGTGATATTGTTCATAGGAGTGATGACACTATAGATCAAGTAACTGTGATCACAAGCTTTTATAATAGGGCAAAGTTCATGTCAACTACAGATCCTGCACGAATCTTGGAACAGGAGATACAGGAAGTAGGAGACGCCTTGGGGCCATTCAAATCGAAGTGGTGAGAACAACGATGTCTGAGTCTCTTTAGGTTTTAATCCCATTGATCCATTGCCTACTGCAACCAGGTGGTTCCTTAGTCGAAACTAAAGCGTTTCGTCTTGCACCCATCGAATAATGATCAGAGATCAACAACAAAAAACCGATGCAAGCGGAAGCTAATACTGTTCATGAGGGTGATATTGTGCATAGGAGTGATGATATCATAGATCGAGTAACTGTGATCACAAGCTTGTATAATAGGGCAAAGTTCACATCTACTACTGATCAGGGCGTTGTGGCGTGCGCCTGTAATCCATCTATCAATGGAAGTTACAAACTGATTCAGCTAAGGATGCAGGTTCGATTCTGAGTCACGTCTTTTGGATGATGACGTTAAAGGTCGATCCACAGACGTAAATGATCATATCTGAGTGATACACGTCTGCAAAAAACTCAATTACACACACACAAACACACACACGATTCTGCACAGGAGATGCGTGATGTATGGGAATTGCCGTATAGAAAACGCCTAGGGCTATTCAAAATCGAAGGGGGTGAGAAAAAAGATGTCTACGTCCCTTTAGGTTTTTAATTACATTGATCTATTGACTACTGCAACCAGGTGGCTCCTTCATCAAGCCTACGGGAAATTACATAATTTAGTAATCAATGAGTTTTACAAAAACTACGAAGGATGAATGGAAGCTCAATTGCACTGAGATTCAAGGCCCTGTGGGATAAATTACATTAGGATTCTATTCTGTATCTCCCGACTCGCTTAGGGATAAAATTATGTTCCCTCTGTTATGCCTCAGTCACACCTTCGCGTATTTGGCTGGCGTTTTGCTGCGTATTTATGGCAAGCCGTTTTAACATTTATTCCTGTTTTTTGATATCCAAAATTGAATTCTTGATATCAAGAAATCGAATTCTTGATATCAAGAATTACCTTTTGTATTTCAACAGAAAATCATTTCTTGATATCAAGAAATAGGAATAAATGTTAAAACGGTTTGCCTTAAATACGCAGCATTACGCAAGCCAAATACGCAAAGGTGTGACTGAGGCATTATCAGATCATACCAATATATCTTCTACCTTTCTTTTCGGAACTATCACTCTGCAATTTTGCAGAGAAATCTTATAAAAAGGATCGAATTAGGTAAATGACGGGAGGAATAAGCAATGGTTCTTTAAATTATTTTTCTTCCAAATGTACATAGAAATTTCATAGAAAATTCAAATGAGGAAAATCAAAGGGAGAAAGAAAAGGCAATGGTGTCCTTCAAGGGACAACTCACGATTGCTGCGTCGACACATATGACTTGAGAGAAATCGGAGCCTTCTTAAATCTGTCATTATCTCCCCCTGAATATGCTGAAGGCAGAAATATATTCTTACACATGCACTACAGGAAACGCATCGAAAGGAAATCTCATTTCGAAAGCTATAAAGGAAATGCTCATTTCGAGAGGATCGTTGAATATTTGAAATTGAAATTGTGAGAACAATGCAGAACAAAGTAATCAAGCATTCCATTTCCATGTGTCTGCTGGGGAGTGGTGCTTAGCCAGGTTAACATTTTTTTCTTGCCGGAAGCCATTTTCGAAGTCACGGTTCTTGATAATAAAAACCTTGTCTGCTCTTGTCTTGTCCATATATTGCCATCGTCATCATTCTCAGGGCAGATTCAAGTCACGTAAGAACATTGCAATCCGGCTTTTTCGAAATTGCGATCTCCGTTAGAATTTTTATATGACACAAATACGAATTCATATTACTTCATGAAGTTTCCCTTCAGGCTCTGATGAAGTGTTTATATAGATTATGCACTAAATTGATCATAGTTAGTCCTGATATGCGACAAGAACCAACTGCCGAAAGATGCACTGTTCATCAACTTTTAAACCAAATCGGTCAACTTTTAAAGTCAACCAATTGTCGCTCTATATTTTTCTTTTAAATAATGCTGTTGGTCACTTATTTTCAAAATAACAGAAGAATTATTGGTCATGTAAAAATATCTTCCAATTTGCAAATATATTAAATGAATTTAACCCCATCACTTAAAAGAAAATTAACAGCAGGTTCACTGTGGAAGGTTTTCTCCATGTCTGTGTACATACTGCCACACATTGAACGTTAAATGGACCTGGTATTGTTCAAATAGGAGAAAATTGTGCTAAGGTAGTGACTTCAATGCTAGATGTACAATTAAAGATAATCTGAAAGTTTGAATAAAGACAGACCATTATTGATGATAACAAATGGGGAAAACTGATCTGATCGATTCCAAACTTTCTGATTATCTTTAATTATACATCTAGCATTGACATCACTGCTAAACAATGTTACAATGTGGCTGGATTGGCACGTGCGCGCTTGTAAAATGGCGCTTGACTGGAATTTTCCCAAGTGAGCGAAAAGTGGGTACTATCATGTGCGGATCGGCCCTTGAATCCGATAATCGGGGTACTTATAATAACAATATGAAGCGCTTCAAAGTATATTATTAAGCGTTACCCAAAGATGACTAATGTTATAAATGCAAATGAAATTTAGGCACATAGATGTCATTGGACTTTCCCCTTTTCAAAAGTCTTCGGGAAATCGTTTTGAATTTCATTCCGGATGGACGCCATTTTGAAATCCAAAGTGATAAGGTTGGGTGACGTCTTTACGTACTCGAAAATTCGTCACCCCAAAAAAGGCTAATGACTTTCTGGCATGTCATTTTGTAAGAGGGTAGTATCGAATGTTTGCGTATGTACCCTCAAAACTCGTCCGGGCTGTTTTAATGAGGCAATCCGAGTGAACTCTTTTCTTGTTTTGCGCTTTCAATCTAAAGAGCATGGTCCAAATGATACCTTAAGCACTTTACACAAACACACAAAAAGGACTTGCGAGACTACAGCCCAATCCTAGTTCTTAGCACAGAGATTGAAATTACAGAACACGAGACTGTGAAATGTCATGCCTTGGGAAGTCAATCAAGTTTGACGAGTCCTGAAAGATCGACGTGCATTTCGAATTTATTGCTCGGAATTATAAGAAAGAATTAAAGAATTAAATAAGAATTAAATATTCAGGCAACAGTATACTTCCTGTCCTCATTTGAACTCAGTGTGATCTCTTACGAAGGACTGAGCTCCGTCGCAAAAAACTAACCACTGATGGTAACGTTTGATATAAACTACCTTGGCAACAATCACTTAATAGCCAATCAAATCAAGGCTTCCATGGAAGTAACCGTCAATGCTACACTTTAAACACTGGGGCTCAGAACTAGTCTCGTGACCATATTTATTACAGTTTATGTTATGATTTTCATTTTTCCCAATAAGATCAGTATTGTAGTTTCAACACCATCCTAATAATAATCAAGTGTGTTATTATTATTATTTATTTTTTTTTTTTTTTTTTTTTTTTTTTTTTTTTGTATTGGGTACTCAAAAATAAAAGTGTGTTATTATTTGATTATCATGATGATTATCACACCATGACCATGTTCAACTAATTCCTTTGAAATGATTATTTGTGCTGATCAGATTTCGTTGAATGTTTAGATGTGAGACAAACAGCTCGATAACTTCCCTTTTATGCTACAAAGTGACCCTGGAGCCAAGCAGAAACAATGTGTTTACCAACCTCGAACACGATATACAACAAACAAAATATCAATAATTCCATAACCGAAGTCATTTAGCCTACATAATTTTGTAAGACTTCCATATACATGGTATTTTAACAGATGGCAACTGTATCAACTGACCTTCAGGAGGGTTCTCGCAACAAATAGGATCATTGTAAATGCCATGGATAATCTCCACGAAACCACCATGAACATGATGACATTCTGAAGCCACTCATTTGGTATTTTCCCTAAACAGTCAAAACAATCACAAAACGAGAACAACATAAACAAAAACATACAAACAAACAACCATAACTAAAATGAAGGCAACAAAGTACCTTTGCTGGAACAATCTCCTGTGTTGATCTTTGGGAGTAATAAAAGATCCGAGACACACATGTAAATCAACTCTCCTCTTTTGTTGGCGTCGTGCAATTCACAATGCTGCTTTATTTGATATGCAGACATGATAATACACCCGATATGTTAGCATCCTCGTTATTGCGAGCTGGAGGGTTCTAGCTTTACAAGATCAAGGAGTTTAAGCAATATCGCTTTTCCAAGTGGACCGACTTTTTCGAAGCCGGGTCGTCTTTCTGAACATGATCGGTTTTAAAGGTGGAGTATGTGACTGTAACATCCACCATGTTCCAACAGCATGTCGATCCGCGTCGAGGTTTAGGTTATCCGCCGTCATTTGATAACTCTGTGGTACCCCCTACCCCCCCCCCCCCCTCCACGCCTCCTCTACACCCCTGGTAAAACCCAAATAAATCCTTGAAATTGTCGTATGTTGAAAACATCCTCATGAAAATTTTCGCTAAAATTCTTTAAAATTACCGTTGTACTTAAGTGTCATTCCGTTTACACTAATCAATTTATTATTATACCATCCTAATCATGTTGATGCACTTCCGAATTGGAATAATTCTTTATTTTGACTTTCCATGAATGCATACAAATTTCCTAACCGACGTTCAATGCGCATAATGAGTAATCCATCATTTAAATTCACATTTCTACGAATAACTATCGTTCTTTATTTCTAAAAGTCATGTTATGACTTCTGTCAGGACATACTTCATCATGATAAAGGTCATCCTTCTATAAAGAATATAAACATCGTAACAAATCAGTTCGTATGCATCATTTTCACCAAAGTGTAACAATATGCAATATATAACTGCATGTTGCTCCATCAAGGTTTATATATTTATATATATACGGTATAAGACATTAAAGATTTTCAAAAAAAATCCGGAAGTTGTATGTTATCATCTGTGTTACGTCAAACGATTCGGCTTAACTTATTTATTAGCCAAAGGATGGCATTGTACTAAAAATTCATCTAAAGAAAGTTGTATCGAAATGGAATTAGTGTCCTTATATTAAATGTTATCGTCTGGATTTAGTCAAAACCCTCCATATAAAGATTTTTTCAAGACAACGGAATAAACGATTTAGCAGAAACTATTTCCAGAAAATTATCGTATGTTATCACCTGTTTCATCGAGCGATTCGGCTTAAGTTTCCCTTGTTATGTCAATAACGATGTATTAGAAGATTATAGAAAGCTGTTGTAAGGAATTAGTTTCCTTAGATCATCTGGATTTCCTCAAACCTTTGACTAAGGTTTTTCATAAAAATAACTTCAAGTACATATCAGAAATTATTTTTCAGAAACGCAGTTATTTTGTATCATCTTTTAATTCCATCATCTATTCGACTCATGGTTTTCATAACAAGTTAAATGATTTAACAGGGGAAGGGGGTGTTTTGAAAAGATCCTAATTCGAACTTAACTCTAAGCTGGACTTAAAACTCATGGAGAGACATTTGTAGCCTTAAGATTGAAATATATTCAAAAGCAAACATTCAAGTATTTTAGACTTTTCATAAATTCCACATCAAGAACATGAAATCTCCTTGATAATACAAAATATGAATGATTTGAATCAATATTTAATGCCTTGAAATAACTTTTACAAAATATTTCAAAGATGCCTACGGCTTTCCATAATTGTTAAGTCCAACTTAGAAATAAGTGCAACTTAAGATATTTGTGAAACACCCCCAGGAGTCTTTGCTTCAAAAGAAAAATTTAAATATCATGTAAGCACTGTAAAAGCTTTCTTCTTCCGTGAAATGTTCATAACTCGATTTGCAGAGTCGAGTTACAAGAAATTCTATACTGGCATTTCTTTGAAGAGTCGTGATCTAGCTTAAGTCGTCCTCGCGTGGATGTTTCATCTGCTTTATTTTGTTGAAAATATTCCAAGGTCCCATCTGTAATATCCAGCTCAATATCGTCATTTATTTTAGTAAAAGAAGCCAAGAGTTCAATGCAATGCATCAAAGAAATTAAAACTTGAGTTTGAGTATCAATTTGACGATGGAATATATATTATGTTCAATATCAGAGACATGGAACAAAAAAAACGTATTTTTGCTTTGCCCGTATTTTAAACAGATCCTTTATATGTTATTATTTCTTTTATTTATTTGAACCAATACAACGCAAGTGTTTAAGAATATGAAAAATATTATCCTACTCACAAGAATGACAGATTTCTGTTTACAAGTTTAGCGTAATATTATGTTAGCACAAGTTGGAAAATCCGTATCTCGTTATTGAAAATCAATTTACATTCAATACACTACACTTAGAACATTCTGAACTGGATGGAAGCGAAGATCCGACTGCGGTAAAAAGCTGTATCTGGACTATTTTAGGTAGTCTAGCGTTGTGACATACTCCGGAGCGCACCTGCAGACCTCCCCCAACAAAATAAAAAAATAAAAATAAAAATATACGAATATATAAATAAATAATTCAAAAAAATTGAAAAAAAATAAAAATAAATGTAATTCAACGAATAAAAATATGATAAAAAAAGGAAACTTCGCCTTATACCCTTCAAAATGTTAATATTTGCATCGCATTTACTCGGGACAATAATGGACAATCGACAATCTTCTTACTGGAAGTGTGAATGGAGTACCAGACCGACATTACTATGCCCTCAAGGAATCTTGTTCAACGATCAGACCGGCTGCGCAGGTTTTTTTTAAAGTGCCCTTTAAACTCTGTCCGGTGTCTATGGAGAGAATCCTTCAGATCCGAAGGTATCCATTGCATATCCCCATATATACCATCGGCATGCAGAGTATGCTATCCTTGAAGCGTTGGCCTACAAACGTGGCGTCTGTTTTGGAGTGTCAAGGTTGGTTCATCATCCAACTGAGCTTCTATGGCCCACCTGCACTTCAAACAAGTGCAAGTGTCCTTTCAACTCAGTTGTAGTTTTTTTTAACAGAAGTCTTTCACATCCTAGGTGATCCGTGGATTCAAAGTGTCCTTTAAATCACGCCTCTTATATGTAGACTGAATCCTTTTATATCCAAGAAAATCTTCGTCACATCCCGAACTGTCTTGAACATGCAGAATGTGAAACCCTATATGCCTTCAAATGTGACATGTGCTTGAGGCCCTAAGGCCTAGTTTCATCACGGCAGTTGTCCTTGCAAGACGTGAATGTTGTATTTTGCTTTGCACTTATTCTTGTATTATGTTTTGCACTTATTCTTGTATTATGTTTTGCACTTATTGTGTTAAAATTGTTTGAGATGTGTGGAAATAAATAAACTAACTTGAAACTAAATCAACTTGAATGCCCTTAGAATAAGCTGTCCTTTGAAGTGAACCGATCGACAAAACACGTTTTGCTCTTGATGATGTACAGTGTGTAAGGGGTTCCATGTCGCTATACGGTATTCGATATGAGCTTCAAATATGACATGATTATACCAAGATATATTCTCAGTGAAAAATAAAACATCTTGTTGTGTAAATTCGTGGACGCACGCGAATAGGACTCGCACGGAATCCAAGTCCAACCTATACGCTGGTTTCATGTTATCCTTTACTTTCTTCATACTCCAAAACCGTTTACGTATAGAATGACAGGTTAAATTTTGTTAAGCTTTATTATAAACAATATAGCTATATACAAACTATTTTGCAGGTGCTTGGTACACTTTAATCTCTGTGTTAGTAGTATCCTATGCGTCCTATATTATGCCTAACTGTCATCTGGGCGCCGAGTGTGGCATCCTTGAAGTGTTGGTCTCTAATTATGCTTTCGTTGAAGGCCTCATCTTACCCCTCCAAGGGCATTTCATCACCCAGACTTCCTCAGGGCCCACCTGCAAATCACTCCGATCCACAAATCCATACTTGAGAGCTTGTCTAGCTTAAGGGGGACATTTCTGGTTCAGAAGCTCATCTGGCATCCACGAATCCTCCGCCCGCAGCCCAACTGACATCTCTCAAAGTCACATTAGGAATCGTTGATGAGGTACTTCACAAGAATAAGGGAGGCTGTTTCGACTAAGTTAAGAAAAAAGAATATTGATAATAATTTTGACATTCACTATACCATGAAAAGCAGCGACACAGATTTGCATATGTGGGACAAGATATAGTGTGTAATTCCCGATTTTGTTTCTGTAACAAAATCTTTATAAAAGTAATGGTTCCCTTCCCCTTGTGGAATTTCTCAAACATCAGAAATATTAGAATGAATTGGTAATATACCCTAGCTAATATGAAATATGCCGGTTGTTGATTCCGCCCGGCCCCCCCCCCCCCCTCCCACTCAGTGTTATTTAGGGTACGCATATGCTCGTACCCTCTTTTTGAAAGCACCCCTTATCTGCGGATTGCCAACATTTCCGAACCCTCCTTTCGCGGGCTTTTCGCGGGCTTTTCCTGCCTTGGAGACCCCCTTAACTCTTATCGTGCCACAGGGCTAATCCCCATTGTGCCAGGTTGTTTTGGAGATAATCTGATTAACGCGATGGTTCTATGAATGGCGAGTGCAAAACACACAGCACAGCCCAATGAGCATGAACAATAACTGCTACTACAAAAGTGTGCACGCACGCACATGGAACTCAATAGGTAGCGTGCATGCAGCCTCATGGCAGGCTATGGGTTAAATCAGGAAAAATGCTCAATGTACCCCCCTAAATTCGGAAGAATTTCTCAGGAGTCCAAAGAGATGAGAGAAAAAAAGGAAAACACCCCCTTTTTAAAGAAATCTCCGGGTGAAAAGTCAAATACACTCCTTTTTTTATAATTCTCGGGCCGGACTTTGTCACACGAAAAGTACCCCTTTACCGGACATTTTGGCAACACGCATGCGGTCATTCCGACCTCTGAGTGGGGGGGGGGGGGGTGATTCCGTAGTCTTTGGAACGTGGAACATGAAATTGTAACCTCGTTTGACTCGCGACCATAAATTGCAATTATCGACAAGATTAACGAACCTATGATTTTGAAATTGTAAAGAAACTAATCTTCACAAATCATTTTCATATTTACGGAGGTTCATCGTAAATGAGATATGGGTCTACGTGCTGTAGTGTTCTTAGTTTGGGTTAATTGACAGATTTTCTGAATTTGCTGCATTTTCTTGGTTGAAAGTATATATTACCAAACCGATACGATATTAAGAGCAACAGTCGTCAGGAATCTAATCGCTCAACAACGACTCTTTGCTTTAAATTTTCAATGAAAATGAAACCCTGAAAATGGCACGACTAATTCAAGGTTTCTCTTTCTACATGTTTTTTTGTAAACAATACTGATATACCATCTTTAGGCGATAAAGTCCATTATGTTTCGCATGTCCGGAGTATAGGCTCTTGATTGGTCAAAATTGCATGAAATTTGCTACTGACTGCTGGGCAGTATAGCGACACATTTTGACCTGGCATAGATCTACTTGCGGGTACAGTGCAAGGACGCAGTGGTCTTGCGTGAAGTTAACAATGGAGATGTGCAGTGAGACACGCGCAATGCTCTTAGACAGGTCCATTTAATTCCACTCTACAAATAAATACACGTTGACATGCAGATTTTGTTTTGATATTTCATTTTTGGGAAATTGACATGGGGGTTTAAATAAAACAAATATTGACCGCTTTTTGTGGTCACGATTAAAACTAGGCTCCTCGGGGATCTCGAGACTGCACGTTGCCCCTCGAATTCGTCTCAGGACACAGTACACTTTTGAGACCACCTAGGGTTAATATATAGATATATTGACTACTATGAGAGGCATAGATGTTACATCCTGCTATGACCCCGAAGCAAAGCAACAATGTTTGAAAGGTCTTTTCTAAGAAAGCACCTAACGATTCTGATATAGTGTGTTCAGGCGACTTTGCCTATCAATAACCAGAAGATAATATGAAAAAGCACAGTATGATTCCCGGACGCGATATTTGATGCATATCTCTACGAAGGTGCTTACAACCTTTCAAACATCAATTTGAAAACCGAACAATATAACCCTGTTAAATTGAACCAATGTAAAATTGCTCGAATGTATTCTACATATCATGTTCTTTAAATGATGGATTTCTCATAAATAGAATAAGAGCTCATAAAAAGAAAACACGGATCGGTCTCAATCTGGAGCTAAATCCCCTAAAACCAATGTTTCATGTTTGTTCGGTGTCAATAGTTTGTGTTTTTTCCCCTCTTTTTTCTTCTCCAATAGACTATAATAATGTTTTAACTCTCATCCTGACGAAGGGCTAATCCCCATTGTGCAAAGCCACAAATCCCCCTAGTGCCAAGTTTATTTTGAGATAATCGAATTAACGTGATGGTACTATCAATAGCGCGTGCGAAACACTAGGCACAATACAATGGGCATGAACAATAACTGCTATTACGAATGCTTGCAAACATGCAAGAAGCAGTGAAGTGGTAGCTTGATCGCGTGTACAGAGCACTATAACGGTAGCGTGCATGCAAGCTTATGGCAGGATATGAGTTAAATATCGTTGGCATATGTAACATGACTATATGTCACTCTTCATTCTGCCATGACCTAAATGTGATTATAAAATACCTATATATAATTACATAAGTACACATTGAATTAAAATTCCAAATATCCTTGTTCTTGGTTGATTTGCCATTCTGTTTTCTTTCCTTCTGTTTTTATTTAATTTTCCATTTGTTTACATACCACATTTTAAGAAAACTACTTTTCGGAATATACAAAAGATAACCAAAAGATAAAGAGGATCGTATTCACTTTCCCATACATTGTGACTTTCACAATAACTCTTCATGGCTTTTAAAGTACCTAGTTCCTGCCCATTACATTCACATATTTCACCCTCAAACAGGATTTATTAGACAAGCTTCCACCGGATGAGTAAGATTTACACCCCACGTCTTAGCTCTCATCGGGACGATCGGTTAGATGAGAGCACGCTCGGATCGCATCAATCAGGCACACCTGGCAACGGATGTCATCCGTCATGGATACTACCATAGCCAGTAGAGTGGAGAGAGTTGCGTCACATGAAGTTTTACTAGTTCATTAGTATTCACAAGTCATGGAGTGCCGAAATAGATCCCTCCCGCAGAGATTGTATGCGGGGGGAATGGGAGCGCTACGAATTGACCTGTGAGTGCGCACGCGCGTACGTGTCACAACTTTTGCTCCCAATATGCTACGGGTAGTACATCTAATATAACGATCCATGAGGGGGCTTGCAACCTGTGATTTACACACATGAATGAATCGTTTCTTCAGCCATAAACCATCACCTCAAGACGTTTCAGGATGCAATAGGTCACGCCTTGAGTGCCATAAATGTCATGTATATTGACGGCAAACTGAACATATAACGTAGTCCCACTTGACAGCCACTCACTTTCAAGAAAATTCATGTCTTTCCGAAATGACGCATTGCAGAAGCACTTGACATAATATCCTGGAAAGTCATGAATGGTTTAAAATGATAAAAGTGGAACAGACATTGATTTCTAGCGCAACTTCAACGTTCAAGGGACTTGACACATCCCTAAAAGTTCGAATTTAGCTCGAACAAATAGCTGTTATTAGCTTGTGAGTTGTGACAATAGAATACACCCCTCCCCTCCCCTCCCCTCCCCTCCCCTCCCCTCCCCTCCTAATAATTTGCCTTTTACATAGCTTTTCGCGAGTAGACTTTGAATTGCACGTTGATATCTTGTAGTGTATAGAGTTCTTGATTATTCTTGCTTTCTGTTGCAGATTGATTCAATCACACTCTATTTCTTCTTTGACAGTAAAACGTGTCCATTTACAATCAATTTCCTGATTGGTAATCCGATATAACGAACGGCGGATTGAAAGGTCCAGTCGAAACAGCCCCTTTGTATTGTTCTCTTGTTTTTAATTTAAGACTCTGTACACGAGCAGTACGAACAGTGCTGCCAATTGAAGTTGGTAGTTACGCACTTCTCAAATGAAATTATACGTACACGCCATTGTATAACCGTTTTCGCGTGACCCTTTGTAAGAAGAAAAGTTTCTATGTATAGCTAGGCAATGGTTCAAATTGAGTGCCACATCACATATTCTCGTTCACACAACAGAAGATAATTCCTGTAGGAATTAGAGTAATACATTTAATTTATAGTCAATCTACAAAAGAGGGACTCTAAAAAGTTGGAGCGTGTAAGATTGTTTTCTACTCCAAATGCAATTTCCAGTGCACGCTTGCTGCATTACACTTTGTTATTACAAAAGAAGAAGAATACTATCAAGAAAACTTTATAAAAATGGAATACTCCATAATGATTTGTTCTCATTGCTGTATGGCTAGGCCAGGCCTTCTCAACTGGCGGCGCGCGCGCCACTTGTGGCGCTTGCGGTCTTTAGAAAGCCTTAAATCCTCCAGGTTCAGGGGGCTCCGCCCCCTGCTACCCCCCCCCCCCCCCCGTTAGGGCTTCGCCCCTGAACCCCACCCATTTTTGGATCGGTCGCTACCTCCCTCGCAGCACAGTCAACCATACAGGCTGGCACTTCAACTAACAATTATTTTCGTTTTGGCACTTCTAATAAACTAGTTGAGAAGGCCTGGGCTAGGCAAACAGCGATGCCCTCCGTTGAAGTCCAAAAGGCCGAGCAGAATCGAAATGAAAGATTAATGGGTATGAGCTGTAGGCAGTATAGCGCTTTCAAAAGTAGAGCCTAAACTTTAATCGAATCGTTTAGAAAAGTAGAAAGTGAACATTCTTAGAAGTTCAAAAATTGCGGACGACAAAAGTGCATATTCTTGAATATGTCTCGCCCAGATGATGGATAATTTGCTTAGGGCCACGAATGATATTTATAGTCTTACCTGTCTGTATTTATGTTTCAATCTTCGATATGAAACATATTTTGGCTTGGGGTTCCGGAGACCATCTGTCTCAGTCTGGCTATTCACCGAGTGGGAATTCTCCTAGAACTTATAACTTTTTTCTAAAGGTCTAAATGAACCAGGTTATCCTCCTTAAATTTGCAAAAATATTTTGTATTTTATATTTCGTGATAGTTCAATATATTATATTAAAAAAAGCAGTGAGAATGAAAATTGAATAAGAAAAGTAAAATTAACGAAAAATTGGAAATTCGTACACGAAATATTTATAATAAATTTCACTCTGCGTTGCCAGTTTTCTTCAGTGGTTATTTTCGATTAAATTCATGAACAACACAATGTACTGCAACAGAAATGCACTCCATTTTCCGGCGATTTTTGCACTTTTTGCTCATGGATACTATTCATAAGAACCCCTTTACGTAAGGACCGCTTTTCATAAGGCCCGCTATTCATAGTACATAATCGGGGTCGTTATTCAAAGGGGTCCCTATTCATAACATGTGAAGAGTGTAATAATAATACGAGACGTATTATACGTAGGCTATACGTATTATTCGTGTTATGAATAGCGAGCCTCTTTCGTATTATGAATAGCGGTCCTTATGAGCAGTGACCCCCAATATAAATTATGAATACCGCCACTTCTTCATGTTTATGAATAGCGACCCCGATTTCGTATTATGAACAGCGCTCCTCATGACTAAAGACCCTTAATATGAATTATGAATGGCGACCTTCACCTCACGTTACGGATAGCGGTTCTTATGCATTACGGTCCGTATGCCTTTATAAATAGTGACCCCTTTTCGTTGTATGAGTAGCGATCCTTTTCGAGTAGATAGTTCCGCGTGATGAATAACGGTCCTTATGAATAGCGGTCTATACGAATAGCGGTCCCTATGACTAGCGAGGTGACCCCAATCATACGTGTATAATTGTACATGTACAGGTGTATATATATGATGTGATACCCGCTGTTTTTTATGAATATTGCATTACAGTATCCCCCCCCCCCCTCTTTCTCGCGTTTCAATCAGCATTGTGATAATCTTACAGAAACATAGAAAGGATGATCTGTTACTTTGTTATTTTCAGCTGTCGCCTTCAGGCTATGCAACTGTGGACATATTAAAACACGTGCTCTGTGCGAGTCCCGAAAATAGTCACATGGCATGCCCATCGATTGTGAATAAATTAATGAAGGAATGATGATCTACATCAAAAAGTTCTCTTAACCCCCTCTCGTGTAGAGTAAGTCAGTGCAGTCTTGCTGAGCATCAATATGGGCATGGACACCTACGGAAAAAGTGGGATTTGAAAATCTATTTTTGCATCGCGATCCAATTTTTTTTCTCCTTTTTTTGCGTGTGTGGACAGAATAATTACACTCATCTTCGTGATTCGTATCTCGATCCAATTCGCACTACACCCTGTAAGTCTTGCGATTTTTCAGAAAGATCACGAAAGTAATGTTTGCCGGGCGCTGTGTGTTTGGTGTTTGATTGGGTTTATAAGGTCCTATGCAGGCTTGGAACCAGGGGGGGGGGGGCGGGTTTTGCGCCCCCCCCCCCCCCCCGCCCCAAAAAAGTAAAACAAAAAATTGTGACCATTTTTTTTTTGCTCAAGGGGGGGGGGGGGTTGAGATTAAGAAAGCACTCCCTACGCCCCACACACTGAGCGAAATATCGGCTCGCACGATTATTAAATTTCTTTACACCAAATTTCAAATTGATTTCAAATTTGGGCCTCCTCCTAAGAAATCCTGGATCCGCGCTTGGTCCTATGTAACCATATTTATTAACAACGATAAGACCGCCAACAGACCGAACAGGAAAAATTACATTACTCCCGAATGACCAAGAATTATAGTTCGGATTGGAATCGGTTTGGAATTGGCTTGGGTCTGTGACCGAGGTATTCATTTGTAATCCGGATTTAAATGAGGACGGATCGGTTATTGAACATGTTGAAGCGGTCAATGTCCCCTTGTTGAACGTCTGCATACTTGACAACTTTTCACGAATCAGAAACCATTCAAACAACTTTGACGTTGTTTTGTTTTTCCATTTTGATAATTTGAGCACTTTCCTAAGTTAACACTCTATCAGAACCGGAATAAAGCTGTCAGCTGCAAAGAAACGATCTCGGTTTCAGGAAGTCATTATTTCACATTGCGTGATTCATTTGTAGGTCTGTGTTACAAGGGTATGCAAATTAGCCACATATTTTCCATAATTCCCGCTATCATCACTATCTGTGATCTATTTCGAGTGATAATTGATGGGAACGTATTGTTTACGCACTCCTATAATGCTTTTTGTGGTTTTCGCTGATGTAAAACCATCAGGAATCTTGTTTGCATGAAAGGAATTGCTCTCATATCATCCGATTCAAATATCACAGCTTAGAACCGTAACGTTAACGACAAACCCGATCTTTTCTTATTTTCTTAACTCTCTGCGGGTGGTTGTCCTCGCTTCCATCGCCAACTCTCTATCTCTATCAGGGGCGGCGATCCCGGGGGACGGGGGGGGGGGGACACGTCCCCCCTCAATTTTTTTTAGGGGGAGATCGTCCCCCCCGGAAAATTTGAAAAAGTGCAAACAAAATTGTATAGCATATACTGAATAATGACTGCAATACACTTTTAGGCTCCGGAGGGCCCAAGAGTGCAGCGTTTAGACTAATAAAATTGCAAAAAAAAATTCTCGCTCGGTCGCTACGCTCCCTCGCATAACATCCTTGTAAAAAAAAAAAAATCGCATTTCGTCCCCCCCGGTCATGAACAGAAATCGCCGCCCCTGATCTCTATAGTCTGGAGGCACAAACGCTATTTTAACACAATTGCATAACACCTTTAGCATAGCCTAGCTATGCGACTCCTTGGTTAAAGGGCAGGTCCACTCCAAAAAAATTGTATAACTAATAAAAAAGGTCTGAATTTTTAATGACATGAACAACTTTGAAAATCACGAGACACATTGGCAACTCACTCACGAGTCTGCGACGTCATTGCCTCACTACCCACTAATTGGTTTCTTTATATTGATAATAAATATAAATTTCCAATTTTTACCCTAAAAATCAAGAATGGTAATATTTTCTACAATTCTTTGATAATGATGCAAATTAACTGTTCACTAAAGAAGTATAAACATCTTTTAATAATTGCAACATTATTATCGTACCGATTTGGTAATGCACTTCGTTTATATTTGTTATTTGTATGTTTTAATAAAAATGTAATATGAAAAGTGGAAATAGATTTGAACCATTGAACCAATTAAAAGAAGATAAATACGTTTGAAAGTACTCGCTCCCCGAGTATGTAAATGGCGGTTGCCGAATAATAGTCGGTTGGGGTTGTGGTCCTCTCAGCTGGTACTTGGACAATGTTTTTTTTTTTTTTTTACATCAGTTACAAAAAAGGGGTCAATTCCTTACTCCCACCCCTCCCCATATGTAGCTCTGCTAGTCCTCTTTGTGAAATTATAAGTTGTAAAATTATTTGGCCTATTTCTCTTTTGACCTTCCATCTGCCTTGATATGACAGTGGGGATCTCGAAGAAATTGCACTAGGATTTAGGGGATCAAAAGATTGCATACTGCGCCAAGTTACTGTATCATCCATTTTAATTGCCCGGATTGAAAAAGATATCTTCATGGTATCTGCCCTATATATCTTGAATGTTTAAAACCCCTCTCTTTGGCTAATGGATGGTGGTCATGCTAGACTTCAATTATGAAAGAAGCGGTTTGGAAGCAAGAGGGAATGGTGATTACGGTCAGGCGCGTAGCCAGAGTTTGATGTTTGGGGGGGGGGGGCACATACATGTAATCGATCGAGGTAAAAAAAAGGGGTCTACAAAATTTCAATCGATCCTGGAAATTTTAGGGGGGCACGTGCCCCCCCCCCCCCCCCCCCCCCCGTGGCTACGCGCCTGATTACGGTAGTGCATAACAGTTAACCCGATGACAACTGAATTATCTAATTCCCATAGACTGAACACAGGGACCACCAGGTTCTAGTAAGCAATTGGTTAAAATATTCACTGAGACTTTGTGATGATCAAATGAAAAGAATCTACTCATATTATGTTCAAAAATCACACGCACTGCATTCAGAAACGGGTATATGGGACTACGAACACACGTGGCATGAATGTTAAATTCAACCATTTCAGCCATTCAACCTTTTTTTTTTTTCTCTCTTTTTTTTTTTTTGGGGGGGGGGGTCATATTTCATTCCTTGAGTACACTATTCGCAAGTTTGATGTTGTAATCACTGCATGTATACCCGCGCTACTCATAACTCATAACTCATTTGCCTCAAGAGGGGCAACATGTCTGACATTACGGTCAGACCAAAAAACAACTTTTTTAGGGCCCGTGTTTGTAAAAGAAATCAGGAATTCAAATCGTAATACATTGTCTGAAATTGTGGCTCCTCTTTTTTTTTCTCCCATAGTTTGAAGTCTGTCAAGGGGGAAAATTGCCCCTTGCCCCCCTATAAATACGCTAGTGAATCTAATCCGATGCAATCTAAGCGCTTGATTGATATAAAATACACACTTTCGGACTATAATGCCCAATTAAAACCAGTGCCGCCCCTCCCCCCCCCCAAACAATAGTCAATGTACACATACTACCCTCATGACGTCTTTTGAAACTTGACCCGACCTCCTTTATTCATCGTTTGCCTGTCTCATTTCAATAATGCCCCTCTCACGAATTACCTGATTTTCTTTCAACGTTGTTGTTATTGTTGTTGCTTTTTTATTTTATTTGCCGAATGTGATTTTGATTAAGGAGGAAGTGTGGCTGTCGCTTTCGTAATTCATTATTGATCATAAATTCTTATCCTCAAGAGAGGATTCTTATGCTCAACCGTGATGCAAATGTTTTCAATTACGATAAATGTATCGCCAGAGTCACAATCACATAATTTATAATGTTCCATTTCGCATCACTATATATTTTCGCCACCGGGCAATAAATGAAGCTCCTGATGCATCAATGTTTTAATTCTGGATTTTTTTTTTATTCTTGGAAAATTCGCAATGACACTGTGAGCTCTCGAGGGCTTCTGTTCACCCAGATGCCTCCATGAATAAAAAGGTATACTCGATAAAAATAATGATGATAATATTGTACTTATATAGCGCATTTTCCATATACATGATCAAATGTGCTTTACAATATTATGTTATTAACAGAAGCGGTGAGTTTCGGGATAATCTTTGAAGGTATTGCGTGGTTGCTGTTCGCGAAGAAATCTGGGCAGAATATAAAAACCCACGTTTTCCTAAATCATTAAACTTGCTAGTCTTTCACTTTGTATTATAAAGATAAGCCCTCTTATAATACATTATCGTTCTAACTTTCTAAACAATAATGTTGGACTTTCCCAGAAAACAGGCATAGCATGCATGTACTACAATAACGTCCAAACTCAACAGAAGAACCTGGGAAAATATGGATTTATTGTAAGACAGCATTTCGGTATTCTTCGGTAATTATTTATAACACTTTATTTCAGGGCTTTTTATAAAGGTTTCGCCATTATATCTATACATCTATGTATTCTCTTGTTAAATTGTATATGCTTGAGATAATTTTTTAAAGTGGAACGTGGAACAGTGAACCAAAAACAAAAGATACATCTTAACTGTCACTCCATGTTGCAACCCTACACTGTGGTATATTCTATCATAAGAATATCTTGGGATCTTGTCGCAGAATAAGATTATTGCGATCCGCAAAGCGTCCTTGAATGATTGCCCCAATACACCCCCTTTTCGGAGAATTTAGAACACTAATGGATAAACAGTAGAAATGTCAAGCCCACAAGTCAGATATTGAGAACAGCATTGGATATCAACAAGTTTCAGGAAGCAGGGAGGGAATTTGATTGAATAGCCATAACGTGTTTAAAGATAAAATGTGTACAAATACATTGACTTGCTGTTCTAAACATTAGCTATTAATGCCTGTTTTTGTTTCTGTTTTTTTTTTTTGCCCCTCCCTTTCCCCGTTTCGATAGATTTTTGTTCATACTTTTTTTGTGACGTTGTAACGCATGTCATCACCGAAGTAATTCAAAGATTTGTTGTTGTTGTCCCCTTCCTTTTAGATAATATCAAGTAGAGGCGATGTACTTCTACATGTTCAGTGTGATGGTGAAGGACGCTATCTGGGCGTTATTGGCAACCGCTAATAATGAAGTACAAAAATAACTTTTCTTTGTGAGGTTTGCATGCGTCAGACTGATTAGATCATTGAATACATTTATTTTGCTGGAAAACACAATTAAGCAAAATGCACGTGTAAACGGATACATGGGACACACATGCTACACCAAGATTTGGTCCACGTACCCATTTCACATTGTGGTCGATTCGTTTCACACTGTGGTTCACAGTGTGGATAACAGGGAAAGGAAAGAACACACTCATTCACATTCATTCACATTCACTGTTTCACACTGTGCTCACAGTGTGAACTGTGATTTCACACTGTGATTCACACTGTGAATGAGTGTGAATGAGTGTGTTCTTTCCAGCAGGGATGTAATATTTGAGATACAACAGCATTTTAAGGGAAATCTATTTTACTAACCATGATGTCCTCCCGCACATTGGTATCAAACAAATAAAACATCTCACCAATTATTTTCCCCGGTCTCAGAACTCAACCTTCTCTTTAAAATTGGAAGAAAAAAAAATCAAATATTGTTAAAGTTGACATTCTCAGCTCTCTCTCTCCCTCACGCTCACTCTATTTCTCTCCCAGCGGCATACCGAATTTTGTTTCAATCTCATTTCCATGTTCAAGTTTATTCATGAGATAATACAGATTTTTTGTCTACTTCCTCGTTAAATCCACTCGGCTGGGACAATCCCCGGTTTCTCTTTCAAAGATCCGAGTTATAGATGTAAGAGATGACAGATCGATCATTTATAATTCCCCGGTGTAAAATTGGAATTCATGAGAAATATAACTGCAAATCTGATCGCGGGGATTATTAGAACGTTTGCATTTAGATGCGGAAACAAAGGGAACACCATGAGGGATCAACTCGTATCTTTCAATCATCCCATATATTCTTGGCATGGAAGGATAATACTGAATCAGCATACATCCGACTGGAAAGATAAATATTAAACGAATTCATTTGGAAGAATATAAGAAATTTATCTTTCTTTTGTTGTTCTTGGTGTTTTATTTTTTATTTTTACAGGTGTAATGAGCTAAAAATGTATTTAAAGTGCTGACTAATACGAGGAATTTGTGGCTCGTCGGTTTTCTTGTTGATTTAAAGTCTTAAAACTAAACAAAATTACTTCAAAAGAAAGATAAAAGAAATCGATCTGACAGCAATCATAATGGTCTTAGGAACATCTGCTGTCCGTCATCGGAAACCACGCTTCCGGGCCTGTTTTCTTCATATTATATTCGACTTGATTACTTCTTTTTTTTGGCAACAAAATGTTTCAATATATAGATAGGAATAGCCTTTTTCAAGCAAGAAGGGTTTATGGATTGCTATAAACCATCTGTCAAACACATTCACACAGATGATCTATGCCCCGGCTTTCACCTCCTTTCGTTAGGAGTGGGTTGCATACGGCTGATTCAAGAGAAAGTTTTTTTTTCTTTTTCTTTTCTTGGGGGGAGTGTTTTGACGATGGAAAATAAATCATCAGTAGATACTTCTTTCTTTCAGTTACAAAGTATTTATACTTTAGGAAGGTCATACGCTATTCCCCCCAAAAAAAATCCTTTTTCTCTTTAGCCATTTTTCCCCTTCAATACCATATACTTGATTCAAGAAAAACGATGTTGTTTGTCGAATCATTAAGAATTGGTATTTCGATAACAGTTCCCTCGACACAATGACCAGGTTGTGTGCCTCAGGAAGCTGTATCCGTTTAAAAAAAATACATTAGGAAAAATTTTAAATTAGCAATGACTTCCTGTTTTTCGTTGAAAAACAAAATCTTGTTTATCTATAAAAACAAATCAATACAATACCGCCCACAGAATGTAAGCTCCTTAGCCGGAACATGTTGTTTGTTTTTTTCCATACTAATTTGATTGAAGAAAAACACTTTCAAGAAAAAACAAATTTGTTTGTCAAATTGATAAGAATTGATATTTGACACAAAATAATCATGCTGCGGTGTCTTCTCGTTGACTTACATGCATGATACTTTGCGCCCACGTAAGTGCTTCCCATGGAGAGTTTCATTTGTTCTGTTATGGTTTCATTCGTAATATCTTTTTCAAAAAAACAATGTAAAGAATGTAAAGAATTGAAATAGCAAGGTTGGATATGCCCGAAGGACCTGATGACATGCCTTCTCTTTATATGATTAAATACCGCTTAGTCTGTACTTGAATGTTCAATAGAAAGATGTTCAAGTTCGGAGCATAAGCCGACGAAGAGGCGTATCAAGAATGAAGTCCTTTGGGGTGGAATTTTAGGCAATGGAGCCATAGGGGCGCCAGTAAGGCCAAACTAAAAATAATTCGGTTGGCCTCGACCGCCCGCTCGTCATTTTCGGGCCGCTCTTATTTATATTTTGTTTAATTTTTTTTATTTTTTATTAATTCAATTTAAACAAAATAAAAAATTCTTCATTTTTTTAAAATTTAATTTGTTATGCATTTGCCAGGATCAACATGCGTCCCGTTGCCAGTTTGGTCTTTTCAGTACGAAATTCTGTATTTATTAAATTTGCCATTTTTATTTTTCTATGTCAAAATGCCGTTCATCCAAATCAGGTTCTGAGCATTCTTAAACTTATTTTAAAGCCCATCTGTACTAGTTTACAGGAGGGATTCGACCACCCTGCAAGGTCACTGGACAGTTGATTATCTCATAAAACCAGCTCTCAGTTAACATAAAATAAAGAGGATCATGAATGGGGGACCAATGGTCACCGATTAGGCATTGTTTGTTATATAGAGGGCGCAAGTAGCTATAAGTAGTACAATGGAGATTTAAAAGATGCTGTATTTCAAAGCCAAAAATACTTTCTGTGTTGGTCTTGATGTTCATTGTACATTAAACTAGTCTTTTATCATATTAAAGTGTTTTATAGACTTTGTTTGCTTAAATGCTTGGCATCGCAATGATTTTTATTTTTTGGAGAAAAAAATTATTTTTAAAAAATGGGGAAAAAATTAAATTAAAAAAAAGACACACACCAAATGAAGTTTTAAAAAAATATGAATAAATATAAATAAAATAAAATATTTAAAAAAAACCCGCCTCTACTCCAGAAAAGCAATCGAGGACAACCAAATGATTTTTTGTTTGGCCTAATGATGGGTGGACAGGGTACAAGGCGATAGTGCCAGGGTGGGGGAAGATATTATATTACCTTCTTTTTACATTGTCTTTCCAATCTCCCAAACCCTTGCAAGGTACCTGCGCAAGGGTTGTAAGTTCGCCTCAAAGATTTTTGCAGGTAAGGGGGAAATGAGGAGGGTGCAAGGCGTCCACGAGGACTCGTAAGAATAACGCACGAATCGCAGGATTTGGCCTACGAGCAGTTGTGGTCACCTATACGTGCAAAAAAGATGCACGGTGAGTTGTGACCATTGCATGAAACGTGTTTAAACCAAATGTATATAACTAAGTCGGTGATATTTATTTCTATTTTCTTGTTTTCCATGTAATTTTATATTGATTTTTTGTAATACACGACGCTTTTTAGGTTTTTAGGAGCATTAGGAAACAACTGCTAATGATTTGATTCTGAATCTTATCCCATGTAAAATCAAACCATTTGTCATTTTTCGTGAAATTGAAATTGATTTGCATAATTATGTTGTGTTTTCACTTTTTTTCGGCATTCATTAATTCCATAGCTCAGAAAAATAATTGGCAATAGACATTGAGTTTTCTCAAAATCTTGATTACGTGAGATCGTAATTGACAGAGTTTTCTCAAAATCTTGATTACGTGAGGGATTACGTGAGAGAAAGAAATAATGCGTAAAGATGTATGAATATGTGTCTGTGTGTGAGAGAGGGAGAGGGAGAGAGAGAGAGAGAGAGAGAGAGAGAAACTATCACTTCGTCTATTTAGAGTCAGAAGGCGCCCTTCTGACTCTAAGCAGAAGACGCTCCTTCATAACTCCACTCTTCCCCTTGTGTTACGAAAACAAATTCTCTCAACAGGTGACAACATTCTTCTCGTTATAGGAAGAGAAAAAAAGAAAAAGACTAGCCGGTAGGTGGGACCTTTAGATTGATCCCTTCTCGGAGAAGGCTGGAGGTGCTTTACATCGGTCCGGTGTAGTGTTCCATAGCGGTCGATGCCGGTGAAATACAATCTTGCCTTATAGGTAAACTCACTTGTCAAGAAATCGCTTGTCATCTTGATGAGTCCAGAGTTTACCAAGTGCGATTCTGTAGACCGATCTTCCCCCAATAACCACAGTTTCATTTTGAAGTGATTGTGGAGGAAGACGCTAATATATTCCAACCTCTGTCTACAAAACAAAAAAGAGACAATTATTTTAGCTGTTTCCACCATTGTGTCTAACACCCGTATGTGTTGTCAATGTTAAGTCTAACACGCCTTTATCGTAGACTTTTAATTTCGACACTCTTTATTCCTACACCATTAGTTTTAGGCACCCACTTTTACGACGGTCTTCTTTTCCAACACTCTTATTTTCGACATCCCGATCCATATTTGTACTTCTCTCCTCCCCTATGCTTTGTCACTTCTCTTTTCTGATATCCATTTTTTTTCCTGCGGTTATAACCCAGGGTCCGCAAGGCCCTAGACCTGCTTTGGCACCACTCTAAAAAACATATTTTAAAAAAATTCTTTCTTATATTGTTAAAAACATCAATGACTGTCAGAGCGGTGGGGTGCTGAAACGTACAGACCTTCATACTTTACATGACGATGTCGTCTCTAAAGGTGATTTTGTTGCGATAAACATACGGATCAGTAAAGATCGATCAAAAGCTGTCAATAACAGTTGAGACTATTCTGCAGTATCAACCTGACATTGTATTGGGCCCGTGAGACCTACATTGTCGATCTCGTGGGCTTTCGGTCTATTGAGATGTCGATCCCGTTGAAGACAAGCACTTTTCATCATCTTTGTACACCACGAGCGTATAAATATAGCGTTTTCGGTATTCATGAACGTAACATGAATGTCCCCTGACTACGTGAGGTACATAAATCGATAAAACATGGCCTTCAGAACCTGCGCACCCGCCTCACCGTGAGGAAAACAATATTCAAATTCTAACCCCGAACAAAGAAAAGTTGTAAATAAACTAGATCTGCCGTAAGGGATTCGCAACGGAGCATCAAGAGGGAGAGGTAGAGAGATATCTAGAAAGAGAAAGAGACAGACAGACAGAGAGAGAGAGAAAGAGAGAGTAAGAGGGGGTAGTATATCTTATTTCCACACCGCAAGGCTCATGGGGAAGAATTTTCTGTATTTTCTTGCTCTTTCCAGGCGAATCTATCTTAAGATTCCATCAAGATCGTCTTTCATATCCTGCTTTTACAAGTAGGATCATTTTCGGACAAACCCCTCTTCTCCTGCTCGGCGGAATCGCGATGGGTGCTGATACCTAAAGATGTGCACCCCCACAGATGTCTTTGTTCTAGATAAGTTTTAACACTCGAGGGGATGACAACCCTCCCCCAACCTGCATTTATTATCTTCTTTTTTCAAACATGTGTTGTTTTTCTTTGGGAGTGGTAACATGATCGTGTGGGCTCGTACTGAATAACATATTGATTGGTGATCGGGACGCTCCCCATTTCCGCGGGAAAAATGTCGAATATGTTGGAATGACGCAGAATAAGAACCATCTCAGATTTCATTGAAGATAATTTGATAGGGATAAGTGGAAGGCTGAGCTTGCATTGGGCATCAAAGCTGGAAAAACTTGTTTTAATTCGGTCAGGACTAAAATATCATCCAAAGAAGAGCAGATAAAAGCCTATCATGACGGTGAGCCGAAGGAAAACAAGGATTTGTTTTCATACTCTGTTCATGAACGTTGAAGGTATGCAATCAACACAAAGTAGCAGGCAATGCATATTTAATTTCACATTGTTGATTGATTGATGTAAACCTTTGAGACCTTGTGAATAATTTCGTCAAACTGAATATTCTTAAAACAGACGGGAAAACGAAGAAGGATGATGACAGAAAATGAAAAGGAGGAAAGAGTGGAGAATGTTGGAAAAAGTGATAGCAAGAGAGAGAGAGAGAGAGAAAGATAGTGATATTGCGTGATAAAGAGGTACATGAGGGAGAGGGAGAGAGAGAAAAGACAGGGACAGAGAGGAGAAAATACAAAAGGTTGAAGAAGGACTGCGAGTGATGAATAACAATTGTGAGGGAGAGAGTTGAGATGTCAGAAAGATTAGAGATGGTGATGATAGAAAAGGTGCGAGAGGAAGACAAAAATAAAAAACAGAGGGGGAGAAAAGAGAGATAGAGAGGGGAGAGAAAGGGAGGTAAGAGGCTCGAAGAGCTGAAACTCCTGAGAGACAGAGGCAACAAAACTAAAAAAATAGCGGGAAATTTAATATCTACCCTCAACCTGCATTCAATAATAAATTCAGTACACGTCTGACCTCCGCCAAACAAACCACACAGGTCTGCCTCTATTTTCCCCATCCATTACAGCAAACATCCATCCATTCTTCTCCTGGCGGGCTCAAGCTGCCACTTTGCTAGCCTTTGGACAAGGCCTCGCGCGCTGCTTGTCTGCCGAGCAGGGTCTGAAAATAGACTAACGCAGTGTGGCTTTACAGCAGTGATCGCTGGACCGAGCCGCTTCAGCGGCTTGGCCTTTGCTAAATTGCGGAGCTCATCATTATGTGCATATGCATGAGGTCTTACATATACAGCAGCTAGTGATGATCGTGGCCAATCCTAATTGTTTTAACCGCGCGGTGTTTAAAATGGCTTCGTCCATGAAATTGTGGGGGAATCGGTATTCAAATGTACTAAAAAAATAAAATAATATCTAGTTCAATTTCGAATAAAATATGAATTTATCAAAAACAATATTCTACTTATTGACTAGGGTATTTATTATTTTGCTACTTTAGTAGATTCATAGTAAAATTGTGTTCCCTTGTTTTTCATTTTAACCTACGCATAGACTCTAGTGGTTCGATCAGCTGGTCGGAATTGTTATTGTACAACACGTGAATATCTGTGTACGTGTGAAAACGATGCGTTCATGGAGCTTTGAATTTGCAGGGCTAGCTGAGCTAGCTGCATGCAAGTGAATTAAAATAATGAAAAGGACATCAAATTCTGGTAATTCTGCTTAGGTCTATAATGTAATAGATGTGCAAAAAAGGGTAGATATCTACTATGCAGTACATTCTGCATGGTTCCTGTGCAAGAGTTTTCCTAGCTATTTCTTATACTGAACTTAACTGAAGATATCATTTTATTGTGTGTGACAAGTTTGGTTCACATTCTTTCATTAAAGAAATAAGAGGTGAAACGATAACTTCAATGGACAGTGCAGTGCGGTGTGAGTAGGCCCCCGAACTCTGGGCAGCTTCGGGAGTAGACGCCGATGGGGATGGTGTGCTGGCAGCGACTGTGGTCGTCCGCACAAAGAAGTCCTTGCACAGTGAAATGGCTTGAAAAATCACAGATTTGCCATAATCCGTTGGAAGATTAACAAATACATCTTCCCCTTTCACTGCTGATTTTATAGCTTTTGATTGTAATTCCTTAAAAGATGATAATTTCAACCTTTCGACCGCATATTCAAGGTTCTTTGATAAGAGATCTCCTTCGTCGCTCGCCATGTTCTGTAACCGCTCAAAAATGTATTTATGATTATATATGTTGATAATGAATATGCATGAAGTTTTCTCGAATCGTCTACTCTGATTGGTGCGTCGGATTGGAAGGGGCGGTTTGGCCGGCTTTCTGGGTAAGATGCTTTGCATCTAATTATCTCCTGATTCGGGAGCGGAAATATAATACAAAACAAAAGAAATAAACTACAACAACCACTCAGGTTAGTAAAGGCCGAGATGCTGACGCACCTCGTCCCACAGATCACAGTCGTCGCGCGATTAGTCTATGTATTCAGGCGCGTTTAGGGAAATACAGCACGCGTGCCTTGACTAAAGGCTACCACTTTGCAAGAGCATAATACACCAGGGGTCAGTTATGGTAATTGGAAACAAAGACATCCTCCCAAGGGGTTCTGCCAATACAATCTTTCTTCGGAAGGCGATCAGGCTCGAGGATGCGGTTGATATTTGGGAATTTCCTTCCAGTGTTATTGATAAATAGAAGGTCGATTTTACTCGGGGCATACGGTGGAGTGATCGGTCTCACGACCTTTTGTAAAAAAAAACACCCCCCCCCCCCCCCCCTCCTCCTCCTCCTCCTCCTTATTCTAAACACATCTAAATCAACGTGTTGAGGCTGATGTGCTGTAATTCTTTGCTTGTTTGCTGATGGGATTCTTGTTTCAGATCATGTAAGGCCCTGCTTCAAAAAAGGATCCCTACATGACTACATCCACATCTACCGTAGATGTATATCTAACCAACAACCTACATTGACGGGTATAAAGCGTTAGAGACATGTCTAAGCACTTCAAATCGCTTGAAGTTCAAACGAGAAGAATGAACTTTTCAAGGTTCTTTCATATTATCTTGGTTGCCAATCTCAACACCCAAGAGTGTATATAGCGGTCATGGGGTAAAAAGGGGGAAATCCCTTTTAAATTGGTTTGTCATTGTCTCTACATCATGAAGCAGTCTGTTTCCATGTTATGGAATGCACCTGAGGGAGTCGGGGATGCTGCTCAAACCTACACTCAGCCGTTAGGGTACTCGAATGAAAGAATTAATTTGAATAATGTGTCCACATCTACGCAAGATAAAAATAACAATATGATATTTAAGTTTTCAAGTTTATTTGTTCCACATTTTACGGAAAATATAGACATACATATAAAATAAAAAATTATACAATATAATTGTAGTATAAATGAGCACATTTCAATGATTCTCAATTCATGTGGGCCAAATAGATTAAGTAGAATGTGAGGAACCTATTAAAAAGCAGAAGGTCGATTTACTTGGGGTATTCCGCTTTTATATAGCGCTCATTACATCGATGGTGTCTCTATGCGCTTTCCACTTATGTTATTACCCCGGTCATCGGATTCAGGCTTGACCGCAACAATGTATGCACATTCTCCACTCCCTGAGGAGCATTCCAGCCAGGCGTCATTTAAGCGCACACTTGCTCATCTAACCAAAGTAACTTTCGCACCCTACCGGATACAAATTTAACACCTGGATGGAGAGTGGCAAATCCTAGATTAACGTCATGCCAAATGACATTAATGCCGCGTGATCTGCAGTCGGGTGACTTATAACACCTCTACGAGTTTAGTTGATTAAAACCTGGACTATTATTCCTAGAACAACCGACCCGATAAGAGCAGTTGTCTAATGTTGTCTAATGTTTATTTCCCCCTAGAGCAACATTATCCTAGGGGTAAACGCCTACGAATGTATTCTATTTCTAGTAGGGGGCTATCCGGGAAATTACTTAGTGAAATTATTGTCCAGTGGATGTTTCCGAGGTATTGATTATCCTTTGGGTAGTTATCTGAGACTGTTATTAGTTTAAACATATTGAAATTTCTCCCAGGATGCATTACATTTATAAAAGAGACTGTTATTGTCGTCCCAGAGTAGTACATTACTGGTTTATCATGCAAGAGTGTGGCTATCTTGGGGTAGCTTCCGGACTGGTTAAGAGATGTCCTTGACTCTTCAAGTTGAATGACATATTCGAGTAAAAACACTGGAATGTCGTTCATGCAGTCCTTCTTTTTTCTCCGAGGATTCACACGACCGCCAATTCTTTGGTCTGTTTAATGAGAATATTCCAGGAGAGAAAATAATGTATCTTCAAACACCATTATTTAATTTTGTTATTTGTGACTGTATTATAACCCTTCCCTCGTGTATTAGGGCAATGTTCCAAAGCGAAAAGACCTATTGGTGTACCTGGATAAAATATAACCTTGAAGAAAAGTATCAGCATTGTATTTCTTCCGGAATAGCCGATTATTTAATGATTGATCCCACCAATTCTAAGATATCGCATATGGAAACATACGATCGACAAAGATAGGCAAAAGAATGAACCTATTACCTCATACCTCTTGTTATTGTACCCACATCACCTGTTTCCTGAATAAAATTGTCATGCTTTAGTATCAAGAGCATTGAAATCGATTTGGAGATTAGTCTCTCAAGTGTCTTTGCGGCCTGTGAAGTTCTAGAAGAGCATTAATCCAGCTATGAAAGGGACCTGGGAGCGCATCTCGTATAGTCGTAATAGATGAAGGAATCCATCGTGATGATGAGTGCATTGAATTTCTATTCTTTAAGCAACTACAGAAGCATTATCCAAAATCGTTGATAATGGAGTAGATAAATGAAAATTGATTTTAAGGAATATTGGAATCTTTAGAACCATATCAAAAAGGGCGAAACCTTACTTATATTAATAACCAAATATGACAGGAAATATTGGAAAAGTAAAAACTTTTACTTAGAAGTTGGAATTTAACGTAGCAGCATTAATAGATTCTGTCGATATGTTGATGATCAGAATAATATTCACAAAATGGGCAGTGTTATCTTAAGTGTGATCCTACATAGATCTACAGAGCCACTCTCCGCGGTAAATACAATGGAATTCGGAAACGACTCCCTCCAAAAAGCAATATTTTGAGAACATCAGATGATCAATTTTCTAAACATGGTTTCTCGTACAGGCGAATCGGAGCAGGTGTCTAAATGGGTTGCCTCAAATTGCCGAGTGGTCCCTCTGTTATTACAGCCGCCACTCTTGAAGAAAAGTGCCCAAAGACTGTCATCTTCACTTTTGGCGGCTAAGCTTGTGCACCCGCGGGCAATTTCATTATTCGTTTTGTTTGTTAGACATACCAAACACCAACAAAATACATGTATGTTTTTGTATTATCTGGATGTTTTCGCAACCATTAAAAAAAAACCACAATATGGGATAAAAGTAATTTCCAATTGAGCCGCTGGCTATGGCGAGGGTGGCGTTCCCCAGATTACCTAAGGCCTAGGGACAGCTTAAATTTACGTGTACAAGTAGTCCATTATGCGTATGTCGTCTTTCTACAACTTAAAGGTATAGACCATTTATGGTCATGCGATTGTATTGTAAAAGAAACGTTGTGGAATCGATCAGAAAAGATTGATCATCTAGCATAAAAGTATTGGTATGTACTGCAAGGTTCTGGAATCATCAAAATAATAAGAAATTCGCCCCAGTCTTGGTAAAGTTACAAGCACTTTACACGTAAAGATGTATATGAGACTCCGCGATATCTATCTAGTCCGGATAGATATAATGATTTACCAAATATATCAATTAGTAGACGGTTTCCCGGCAAAATTTGTATCATCACGTATTAGTCAAAACACATTCTTTCACATGATTGGTAATAAGGGCTTCCATTTCGTTTTTTGAGAGGGGTGCGTTTCCAATCATGGTCTATACCTTTAAGCACTGGTCGAAGATTGCGCGGTTAACTGTACAGGTACATATGTTTTAGATAAACTTTTGTAATTTGAAAATGATTTTTCTTATATACTATGTATTATGAACACAAATTTCATATTAAATGTTTTACCAAATAATGATGCGAGGTGTATTTCTGTACAATTTAAAAATGCCCAATTTATACATGACTGCGATTCTTAAGTTTTTAATAAAAAACAGTTTATTGTTGTTGTTATCGTTGTTTGTTGTGTTTCTATTTGTTTGGTTGTATTATTGTATGTTTGTTTGTGTATTTTCTGTACTTTGTTGGTAAAACATTATTACAAACAAAAAATGATGGTATTTTTTCTACCTGTCAAGGATGCTTAGGATATTTGTTTACAAAATTCAATATGCGCTTTCGCCATCTCAAAGTGAGTGCCTTCTCTTATAAAACAAAATTGCTTAAAAGTGCAAGAGAGATAAACTCGCACTTCCCCCATCGTTCGAAGAGGACACCAAAATACCCCGGGGTCAGAGAGAAAATAGAGGAAATCGATAGGAAACTGCCGCTGTGTTTGTTCAATTAGCAGATGAATTATGCCATTCTCCCTGTACTGGGTCTTCCGAAGCCAAAAGCTGATGCTGATTCAATCGTATCGATCTGAAGAGTTGGGAAAAGGAAGATAAAATTTGAAAAAATGGCTCGAAAGGTCAGAGTTTGGTCGATAGGGAGAAACCGGGTGGGGTCAAGTTAAACAATGTACCACCAAACGAATGAAGTAAGATGTAAGCGGGTGCAACACTGAAAACGTAAGCCTACAGTATGTGATTTTTATTAGCGAGTATTTTGACATTTGGATGTACATGTATGCTTTCAATTCGGTTAGCATGCAGGCAGTTCATATCTATCTTCAGTACTAAAATTAGGTTTATAATAAAATATTAATGTTTTTCATTTTGATACTACGTTCGGAATATATTAAATGAATAAATAAAAAAGATAACAAATATTTTGATTAAAGATAAAGGTGAGTTCTGGTTAAAAAAAAAGAAAATAATTCTCACAGAATCAAACAAAAATTACACTGAATGTTCAAGATTACAAATAAATGTCATTTGCCAAACAATTTTGGTAGAAAATGTATAATGGCTGAGTAATGAGCATAGAAAGATAAGGAAATCAAGGTTAGTAGCACCGACACCATTTGTGTCGTCCCATATACCTCTTTCTGTGTACAGTGCTTGTTACTTTACCAAGACATGGCCAAATTAATTATGATTTTGATGACTCCAGAACTTTGCAGTACACACCAAAACTTACATGCCTCATGATCAACATTTTCCACACCTTTTCTTTCACAATGCAAACGTTAAGCTTTCATAAAGTGCAATAAAGAGAAAACAAATTACCCCTCCCTCATTATTCGTAGTGAAACATCTCCTCCCAAATACTTTGGCCTCATTTCAATTCATGGAACATTTCAAATATATTGATATCAACTGTGCAGAATCCAAAGCACGCCAATCTTCCCTCGGAGAAATTTGCTGGTGATGGTATAGAGACATCGTTTTATTACCCAATTGATAGGCCGACCGGCCCACCAGGGTTGGTTGCAACACCGAGGGGTCCCGGCGTCCTCTGACATTTACCCCCGATGAAATTTAGTTGCCTTGGAGCGATCCGAAATGAAATTGCTGGGAAACGCAAACATGCGCCACCCTCACAAGCTGGGCAATAACAATTTGATTAGATCAAGATCTCGTAACACAGCAATATCGGTGTGCAATTGTATATCATGATTTCATTTAAGGGGCAGCCTGTCCCAGGCACTTATGGTAGCAGCGGCAGCGGGAGGGAAATAGAATTGTATCTTATGAGCAAAACAAGATGAGGTTGTTAGAGATTGAGAAAGGTCATGATTGTAATACGGTTAGGGTAAGATGTCTTTTGACACCGCGGCCATGTTTGCGCTGTCCATTGACGTATGAGGGGGTTGGGGACCCCAGGACAACCAGTAGTGCCATTTATTAGGACAGTTTGGCCAAACCGTTCGAGTTGCGAACAGTATGGCGAATACTGCTTTGTTGGGCAAGCACAAAACACAAATGAAACCAGGTTGGTCAAACTCAGTGTATAAATGGCTCTGCTGACAAACAAAACGATGACGGTGGTGATGATGATGAATTCAAAAGTTAACAAGCAAGATGAAAAGTGTTAGAGAGTACATACACGTGCCACGTTACGGTAATGTGGCTTTTGGGGCCCTGTGGTGTTTGGTGTTTGAGGCCCTCTGTACGTGACGTCAGAATGAATCAGCGACGTTAAAGGCACTATGTCTCATATGCGGCCAACATCAAATTCTGTAGAACTTTGCGGGAATTATGAATGTGTCATGTATGTCCTATCTGTGAAATTTAAACGTTAGCAGTGTCCTAGTATTCAA
>JAVYIG010008661.1:0-86954 GCA_035222895.1 Strongylocentrotus droebachiensis | reverse complement strand
CAGTTCTCGTCTTTAAACCACGTTGCCTGAATACATATAACATGCCGGTTTTCTTTTAATTTATAAATGTAATTTTGAAATTCATCCATGTGATGGATTAAACCGTGTGCATTCCACTGCGCTATGTACAATCCTTGGATTGCGTCACCTATCATTATTTCTCACTACGTTCTCTCATCCTTCAAGTGCGCCATCAACGTCGTAGGTTCTATTTTTATGTTTAAAATGCATTTACTCTGTTAAGTTACTATTTGCACTATGTTTTCCAATCCTTTTTTTGCTTTTGTCAGATATGTTACTATGTATGCCCAAAACTCGACGAAACTGTTCTTTATTTCGATATGGTTCAAGGGCTTTGGAGGGACATGATGTTCTCTTTGTTTTGGATTTGGACGCATTCCTGTGCCTGATCATGATGGAGCATTGGGGTCATTCATATGGTAATGGTTGGTTGAGTGGTTCTTATAGTCATAATCGGCTCAGGAGTAGCATTATCAATGGGGTTAATTTGGGTTGGGATTTTTTGGATACTTATCTCTTTTGGAGCTAGAGCATTCATAACGGGTTTCGTTTTGATTTTTTTAGCTGCTTCAGAATAGGAAAGGTTTGGGTCACTTTTCATTTTGAGACTTTTCTTTTGTATCCTTGTACTTTGGGCCACTGGATAGCTGCCGAGTGTGGGCCTGCACAGTTCACGCATTTGGGCGCCAATTCTTGATAAGGGCAATCTCCACCACATCTTTAACAACGCTGGCTTTTTGAGTGACAATTTTTGCTCAAATGACCGAATTTTGGCATTTATAGCAATACATATTTACACTGGCTTTTTATGTGGCTTTAAGTTTGGTAGTACATAATGGGAAATCCAAAACGTACTGGAAATAAACTTATGTCGACCCCAACGGCCAGCTATAATCATCATCAGGTGAACGCGTATTACGAGACATCACGTATTTGGATATAAAGCTCAATATAGTTGATGCTTTATGCATGTCGTTCCGGAATAGTTGGTAGTACTGGCGTCAAATTCTAGTAAACTTGGTGTTTACTTCGAAACATTGGTGTAGCTACTTGGATCAAAATAGAGTAACCATGGAGAGATATGAATGGTAAGAGGTGATATCATTTTGTCTAGCAGCGCTTACGTGTTTTTCAATTGGTGGATTTTACAGATTGGATCTTATTCGCTACGACCAGAACGATACGCACAACGCACCCCGATTGCTCCACACTGGTTAATACGGAATTCTAGCGGAGTAAGAAACAACCTGCTCGAACCAGAAGCTAACGGGTGGAGTTCTTCCCATTTCAAAATGAAACATCGCAATCTGAAAGTAAGCCACTTTGTTACCGTCAGGTCCAGATATGGAGAGGCAGCGCGAGCCCCCAGACGCCGGCAAAATCCCAATGCCCAGGGCTTGAATGTGGAATTAGTTTGGTCGAGGATACGAGTTATGAGACCATGGTGAAAAGTGACTCCGTAGTTTTCTTTCATCGATCGCGGTGGGATTGGACAGAGATGCAAAGGAGACGCCCATTAAATCAAGCCTGGGTTTTCTATTCCTTAGAGAGTCCTCGACACACGAACGGAAATGCAATACCACCCAGTAAATATGACCGCATATACAACTACACGATGTCATACAGGCCATCGTCAACGATACACTTTACCGTATGGTCTCTATGATGAGACCATACCGCAGATATCTTCTGGTGAAATCGAAATTGGGCCAAGGAAAAAAATGGATTAGTGGCCTGGGCTGCATCCAATTGCGGTTATGCTTCTTGGAGGCGTCATGAATTTGTTAAAACACTTGCAAAGCACGTCAGCGTCGACATGTATGGAGGTTGTGGAAACATAAAGTAGTCCTAGGAACTCAGATGACTGCTGGAAGCGCATTGCGAGTCATAAGTTCTACCTGGCAGTGGAAAACAGCGAATGCAGGGACTACATCACAGAAAAGTTCTGGTGGAATTCTCTCCACCATGACATTGTACCCATCGTCTATGGCCCTCCACGGGAAGATTATGAGCGCGTTGCGCCCCAAATTCATTTATACATCTACAGGATTTTAAAGATTTTGCTGAACTCGCCGATTATATACATCTTCTTGATTCAAATGAGACATTGTACAATTCATATTTTGAATGGAAGAAACAAGGGTCAAGTACGGAGGATTGGAGAAGCCGCACTTAAATCTGCACCATTTCTGTGTAAAGTAGTCGCGAAAGTATTGGATCATGAAAGAAATTAACCGGTCGTTACAAGGGAGAGTACCAGGGAGAGGAAAAGGAGCAATCCTTCCATACACGATTTCTGGTCAACTCTTGCATTAAACCAACCGGCTTCCCACATGATTTCTAATGTCATTCCTGGTATATTTCTTTAAGTATAATATATTATATATATCGAGGGGTCAGTGACACAAAGACGTAACTTCATTTGGCCATTTTAAAGAAGAAAAAAAGGTGGTTTATGTGTCACTGAACACTTGGGCCTTAATAAGTTAAGTCTACGTTCACTAGCCATTGAATTCAATGGGGTGTTGGTGGAGTTAAGTCTTTATGTTTCCTGGAAAGCCCACATTTTTCTGAACATATTAATATAAAATACTCATTGTGGCAAAATGTGGAGTTACGTCTTTGTGTCACTGAACCCTCGATATAAGATACCTGTATTTTACAATTTATAACTAAATCATTCGAACCCTTTTTATATATTGTCATTTATTTTTATGTGAACAATTTGTTCTTCTCCCAATTTGTCTTCCTTGATAATGTGACATTATCAAACCTTGCGTCTAAGAGTATTCAAAAAGCCCTTCATACAACCAGTCCCCCTTTCATTTTGAGTTATGGAAACCACAAAATACGTCAAATTTACAAGGGGTAAGATTAATTTAGTAGTATATATTTATAGTTGAATATATGTTTATATATATTTGTATATGTATATATATATAAATCTTTAGAAAATCTGAAGAATGAAATCTTCTAGATTTTAATTCGAGTTTTTGATATTTGTAGAATTCATTCGAACCTTAATTGGTATAAGTATAATATATATGTGTGTGAAAGCAACAACAAAAAAGGGGGAAAAAACATAAATTTCTGGCAATTGATCAGACAAATTCCTAAAAACCGGGACCTCGATTGTATTTAGTTAAGGCATAAAATTTATCTTTAATATAAAGGAGTGTTCCGTTCGATAACCCAAACAAAATATTAACATTTTGAACTTATGAAAGAAGTTCTGCTAATATTAAAAAGCTTTGGTTGACGCCATATATGAGAATTAAGCTGGGAATTTAATTCTTGGTCCCAACAAAAATCGCAACGAGCACCCAGCCGCTGAGTAAGCGGGGGGTGGGGGGGGGGGGGGGGGTAAGAGCACATTTAGAAAAAAAAATTGGCCGGGGGGGGGGGGCACGTCCCTGTTTTCCAGTACATTTTTGGTGAATTTGGGGCTGGTTTTAACAATTTTTTGGCCGGGAGGGGGGACGTGCCCCCTGTGCCCCCCCCCCTAGATCCGTCCCTGTTTAATACTTTATGAACCAATGATTCGGAATAAGTCCACGGAAGTCTATACAAATACGTATATAGCTACTTCCTCAACATGTCGTGGCTGTTGGAGCCTAGCTACACTAGTCCTCCGTCCTCAAATGCACTGCAGCTGTACTGTGTATTGATTATGCATATGAGTTCCGAGCCGTGCGTGTGGGCATTTGTTTCTCTTTCTTGCTTCCTTTCTTTCGTTTTTTTGCTTTGAGTAATCCATACACACAACAACATGTTCTGCTTCTTGGAGGTTGACGTATGATGTACTTATATATTTTCTATCTTAAAATGCTTTGATTTCTTATCGATATTTGATATATGACTATGCCCTACAAGTTTTTTTTAAACTTTGGACTAGTTTCCATTTTTCCTGAGGCATGTTAACTTCTATTGAACACAGACTTAAAGAGAAGGTTGAGTTCTGGGGAGAGTTCAAAAATAATTTGTGAGCGTAGTTATTATGCAAGTGTGTAAGAACATCAGAAAACAAAATGTCCCCTGAAAAGCATGGCTTTTAAAATGCCTTCATATTCTAAATATTACAAGTAACACCTTAAAGATGAGGTTCTATTTTTATGCCACATGTTTGTGTAGTCCCATACATCTTTCTGTGTACAGTGCTTGTTACCTTACCAAGACTGGGCCGATTTTCTTATCATTTTGATGACCCCAGAACCTTGTAGTACACACCAATATCTATATGCTACATGGTCAACCTCTTCTGATCGATTCCACACCATTTCTTTCACTATGCAATCGCTTGATCAGAACTCATCTTTAATTTACACTGTTTATATCATTGTCATTTTTGTTATAATGATTGTGATAAAGAATTAATTGAACCAAATTAAAATATTAATATTGTAATATTACAAATCATTTATTTTCAATGTTGCAAATATCATTCGATATTCATTTTATGTTAGCATTTTTTTCATGTTTTGATTGAGTAATAGAAAAACAATTATTTGAATTGTTCAAAGTGAAGTGAAGTGAAAGTTAATTAGGCTGATTTTATTTTCATATCTCCTTTAACCTCGAGCGCTGTAATGATAGCCGTGCTAAAGCAGGGGTATTAATAGTGGAGCGCCATTTTCATATATGGCACGAGTCTGGTGCATTGGCAGGAATGAAAATGGAATAACACCAATGTGAGCAAAGTACAAGACTTCATTGTTATCATTACTGTCTTGTTAAATTATTATTATGAAAAATAATGAAGGTAATAAAATAGTGCTAGGAAGTCTACAAAGTGGAAAACAAGTCGCAGGAAATGACTTTTAAAAAAAGGTAATAACACCAATTCACTCTATTATTCAAGATGAAGCCCACCATTATTCCATATGTAAATAATATGCAATGTCATACATTTAGCATCCTATAACGGACTTTTAAACTGTTTGCACTATGAAATGGCGCATCTAATTCATAATGCATTTTATAACATGTATCACTGAAATACTTAAAACGCGATGTTGTGTATTTTACATGTGAAGCAAATATATATATAAATTTTGTATGTACCTTAAAGGATCACTTAGATAATAAGTAAAGTGTGAAAACAGTCGAATATCAATTTAAAATTTTACATTAGGAGTCTTTCTTGTTTGGTAAGAGGACCTGCAAGTGCAGTTAAAAATGGGTTAACAATCCGTCTGTTTCTCTGTTTTTGTTTATTTCTTTGTACGTTATTTCGTTCTTGGTGATATTTTCTAACTGATAAACTGTTGGTATGTATTTATAAATATATATATATATATATATATTTATATATATTGGATAAGGCAGACTATAATGGAACATGGTTGCAACTCCGAGTTTCACGCCTTGCGAGCGATCATCAGGCAACGGAGGAATGGAACAAATCTAAGTATATATTTATATATATACACTGTTGGTCATAATGGTGGAATATTTATTTTTACCCCAGTTCAGGGAAGGATTTAAAAAAATTAGTTATTTCCAATAGATCTAGATAATGGCATACATTCTCAGATTTTCTTGAATATTAATTTGCGAGTGTTTGTTTTGCGTGACTGCTTAATCATAATACTTTGCTAATCAGCTAAGGGACCTACGTCCTTAAGTCATAATTGACAGTAATGAGGATTAATGCCTCACAAAAGGGCACTAATATATATAATATGTAGGGCCATGCATTATTGTTTAAGGCATGGCCACACAGAGGAATTTTTCCTGTTGGGGGCCGGGGGGGGAAATGCAATGAATTTTTGACAATTTATTGCATTTTCTTCGTTTTGGGGGATTTGTGGGGGCGGCCGCGTACCCTAGCAAACACTGCGTACAGTCAGGATTCAGGGGCTAAGCAATGGCCTCGTTACTGTGAGGCCCCAGGATAAAAATCGTGTCGATCAGCTATATTAGTGCCCTTTTGTGAAGCATTAATCCTCATTACTGTCAATTATGATTTAAGGACGTAGGTTCCCTAGCTGATTTGCATAGTAGCACACAAATGATTTAGCAGTCACGCAAAACAAACACTCGCAAATTAATATTCAATAAAATCTGAGAATGTATGCCATTATCTAGATCTATTAGAAATAAATATTTTTTTTAAATCCTTCACTAAACTGGGGTAAAAATAATTATTCCACCATTATGACCAACAGTGTATATATATATATATATATATAAATATATACATTTTTTATTCATTTTTTTCATTTTTTTTTGGTGGGGGCTATTTTCTTCTGATTGTATTTTATTTTTTGGTATGTGCTGAAATAAAAACAAAGAAACAAACTATGAAGTAGGTTTTCGCGTTTTTGTGTGTGTGCTATGCCATCATATTTATGCATTTTAAATCACTTAAAATTCCATGGAAAAGAAGATTCATTTATTCTGAAAGTTTCGCTCCTCATATGTTTCAATCATTCTTACCTCCATCGTATATCTCTTTAGTTATTCATGGCGGGTGAATATTACAAAGAATTGGCCACTATACAATGCGCAACTGTGTGGAGTTCTTATTACCTACTTCCCTTTTATTCAACTGTCGATGTAAACTTGAGATGGTTTCAGTTCAAGATACTGAATATAATTATTTATATGAAAGATGCTTTGTTAACGTTTAAATTAGTTACAGATAACTTATGTACATTCTATAATAACAGTGAATAAACGATTAAACATAAATGTTGTTATTATATTCATTCAAACGAAATATGGTCAAAACTTGAGTATTGGCTGTCCCGTAATAATGTACTTATTAAGTTTAAAAATTAAAATAAATTGTTTAGGTTTCATGAAAATAAAAACAGTGCCCTCAACTGTAATATGATTATAGTAGGAAAGAAAGTTTTGCAGCCAAATGCAAAAAGTGTTTGCCAGCTTTTGATCACATAATATCAGCGATAAAGTGTTATTATGACATTGAAAAGTATATATGTAAAAACAAATCTGAAAGAAAGAAATCTTTGAAAAAGTGGTTACTTTTTGCAAATTTTTTCTGATTGTTTATTTCTTCTAAAAAATTTTTGCCAAGTAAATCTGTAATATTAAAAAAAAAAGTGAACTACAATTTGTAACTGATATATTTATAATGATGATAAATCAAGTCTTTATTAGAGATCATGCATACACAAAAAAAACCAGGCCCGTCAACCCAGTGGGTTAGGCGGCAGGTTATAATCAAAACTATGTACAATAACAAAGTACATTAACAATAATAATATAAAATATTCGTCATTGCAATTACAATGTAACAATATATGTGATAACAAGGAGCACCGGGATAGAGAGAAAGGGAAAGGGAAGAGGTGAAAAGGAGAAAAGGAGAGAAAAACAGAAGTGGTATAGTACAGAACAGGATAAAAGAAGAAGATTGTAACATTATGATGAGGAAGGAAAGATCCCCAAACATGATACATTAATCAATAATGGTATAATTGAATCGAAATAAGTGACGTATTACGGTAAATATTGCCAGTTTGGTACAGAATGTTTACAAGTTCATTGATAAGCAGGAAGTGATGAAAAGTTAATCGATAGAGATTGATAAATTACAATTTGAGGTATTGATCCAATTTCCATGCTGGCTCACGTCTTCCCTGGAATATAACAAAAGAACTAAACAGAACGGCCTTCAATATTTCGTCTCTGGATTCGGGGTACCTAGCTGAGTTAGTGATTTTGAATATTTCTTTTAGACGGTATTTATTTTGTGGGGTTATGAGCCCACGTGAACCAATTTCGATACAGACTAGTTTGCTCCCCTTTACCCTGTTGCTGTTATGTCATGTGTGAGTCTTGTGTATCTGTCTTGTTTTCGTTGATGTGCATTGTCAATATTTCGTCGATGTTTTCACGAAGTGACGGTAGTGAAAAAAAATTGCATTCACTTTGCGTGACGATTTTTCTCACTACAGTGAAAACAGGGACGATTTGTTTCGAAGGGGACTGTGAGTTCGATGATGATAATGTCCTTATTGTTGTTGTCATTGTGGCAGATGTCTGGTTTGTGTTGGGTAGGTATTATGTTTGGTGGTATGGTGCCCCCATTGATGCTTTCTCCTTCTATGTCTGCATAATATACTTTGATGTTATTGTTTGAAGTGCGTAGTATGTTGTTGTGGCGCCTGATTTATCGGTCGAGCATTTTTTCACAATTATTAAGAACATGATGCAGAGTTCCAGTACAATTATAAAGGTTACATTTATCAGAGATTCTTTTTTCTCATCGGTACAGGTTTTTATTGGTAGGAAGACTATCTATTGCTGCATTAACAGTGAACTTCATAACACTCTGAAGTAAGTTATAAATAATCGACTTTCAGGTTACATCAGTATTTTCCATATGAACAACTTTCATGAATTCCCCCTGTACAAATAATGGTTCGATCAACTTTTCCAATGTTCTCTACATACATCTTGAACTGATTTTTAATCACATTTTTTGCTGGTTCCAGCTTACAGAGTCTGGTATTTTTGAGTGAATTTCATGTGCTTCCAAAGTGAACGACGTTTGTCGTGACCACCCCTTTCTTCATCTAGTCTTCGGTCAATGGCGTCATTTACAACATCGTCGCCTTTGACCCTAGATCTACTGTAAGTCAGAACATGACAGGTTTGGTAAAGGTCCGAAATGGAAGGTATGTTCAAGCCATCAGGGTCGTGGACCACAGCAACATTGGCACCACGTAACGGTATTCCTAACCATAACTTAGTATGTATTATATCTAATATTATATCAAGAGATTTCAAATGCGTTGCATGGACATCATGAACGGTAAGCATGTCACGGAGAGACGGGAGTGCATATATAGAGTGAGCATACATACTTTATATTCGTTTCGAATGTTACACTTATTCAGGCGCGGATCCAGGATTTTCCAATAGGGGGGGGGGGGGGGGGGCAGAAATTCGAAAATCGCGCAGACCGTTATTTCAACTTACTTATACTGACAAGGTCATATTAGAAGCACTGTACTTAGTGTACTGGTATACCTACAAGCGGGCACAATTTTGGAAAGGGGACATGCGTCACGTCTCTTGTCCGATATCTATGTAAGACCGTTGATGACTTTATTCACATGCCCCAGACGTATGGAACGCGGCACACGTCTGCTAAATAACGGGCAGACGTCTGCTAATTGACCGCCTGTTATTTAGCAGACGTGTGCAAGGTGCGATGGCACACGCCTGCTAGTTTGTTAGCACACGTGTGCCCTTGTCCATACGTATGCTGTTTACTGCGCATGCGTCTGGAATTGATCGACTAATCAGATACCTTGTATGTGTGTGTTTGGACAGTGTGTAATATTACCGTTCTTAAAAGTATTGACTTTAATTTCTATGTCAGAAAAGAAGTATACATTGTAAAAGTACTTCCATTGAGGTTGGAACTTTCTGATGCAAAGAATAGTATGTCAAATTATAAACGAAGTACCGAACTGCTATATATGAACGTTTATCCTCCACCTAGTATTGGAGTATGTATAAAGCTAGCCCGTTTGATAAAGAAAAGGTAAGTCATCTCAAGGAATATGGAGACCGGGCATTTTCTTCTTTTGCTCCTCGATCGCCTATGGAATTCCCTCCCACCATCTATTTGCGAAATTGCCAACCTGGACCACTTCAAAGCTTCACTCAAAACTGATGAATGGTAGTTTCCAGATTTACAATTTATCATTCAGAACCTACTCTAATTGCAAATTAGGTGATATACTATGCAACAGTGCCATTGTGATAATGTGTATGATCCAGTGTAGATACATATAGTGTTGGAACAACATCTTCCATCGTCCATCTCTCCCTTATCTCTCTTGGGTCACTCTGTACAGAGGTCAACCCTCACTCGTGGTAGGGGAACACACACACACACACACTCTCTCTTTCTCTCCCTTTCTTCATGTTTATACCAGGGAAGCCCTGTTTATACTTAAGAGCTCAGATTAGAAGTTGGAAACACTGTGAAGAGTTTGCATTTGCTTGGCACAAGGGATTATCTGAACATTATTATTTGGTAGTTTTCATTCGAATCAACCTGCTCATAATTATCCCATAGGCCTAATTGTATTTAAAGGTTAATGTTTGGATGTTGATTGGCTTATAATACAACATGATTGTATTGCTGTACATTGCAAAGTATGCAATATACAGCAATACAATCATGGAAGTTATCAAATTTCTTAGTGACAATCAATATTCTTTAGTCTATATTTTTTGTCTTGTATATAGTTTATGATTATTTCTTTATATCGTCCCTTTTTCACGAAGTGACAGTAATGAGGAAAATTGCATATAATTTCGTTTTTTTTTTTTGTTGCATTTTTTTCGACATCATTCACTAACATCTTAAACCTCACAAAATTTGAACCAGAATAATATCTTATTATGTCACTATGACGATGACGTAAACAAGAAAATACCTAGTAAAAGGATTTCCTGTTTTCACGAAGTGACGGCTAAGTACTCGCTGCGCTCATCCCTTTCGATAAGTGTCCCCTTTTCTACTCATCATTAAACGTGCCCCAATTTCAAGCGATTAAGATATTTCCCCGAAAGCTCGATGGCTACGCTCGCTCGCATTTATAGATGTTATAGTTATGTTACTTATAAAGGCCTTTTTAGTCTTCCGTTATGGGAATGTGCTTAGAACCACATCAGGATTGTTTTTTTTTTCACTTTATAAGAAGTAAATATTTGCACTGGGACCTAACAAATCTTAAAATTAATCCTCCCTCGCTTTGCTCGCTCGCAAATGAATTTTCAGATCACAACACAAATGCAAAGTATGATGCTTAAGCAATATCTTATATGATGTATAAAGAGAAACAAAAAGTGATAATGTAATTACAATATATAGGGGTATATACCAATGCCGAAAAATTGTACATTTTCGCTTTGAGATTTCCCTTCGAAGGTGCCCTTTTCCCCACAAGGTGCCCTTTTTTGTTGGTGCCCCCCCCCCCCGACTTTGAAAGTCGCTCCGCCGCCTCTGCCGCCAAATAATCCGAACATAAGAATCAACCGAGGGTAATCAAGTGTTAAACGAATTTATCATAAGTCATTGAAAAATTAATTAATACTGCTTGTCAAGTATTATTAAAGAGCAGCAAAGGCGAACGCGATTGTCGCTACAATTCAGAAATCATGACTTGGATTGCTTTTCTCTCAAGATTACCGTGAGATATCAAGCTACATAAAACTATGATTGACAAAAAAGATATAGTCTTTAAAACATTCAGAAACATAAGAACTTTAATGAATAAAACATAATGCAAATGAATAAGACTAGAATGAATAGGACACAAGTTCATTTTTACCATTTAAATCATTCTGTACCAAATACCTAAGCAAAATTCGAACCAGATGCATTTAATGTTAAGCTTAAAGACAATGATTTATGACAATTGTCAATTGTGAGTTTATCGTCTATATAGACGTATTGCAAAAGATAATCAGGATAATAAGGATCCGAATGATACCTCTACTATTAGGTCTACTTCTACATGTACTATATACTACACTACTGCCATTGTAGATTATTCTGATAATACAGATGATAATAATGATATGATAACAATTATCATATTATCATATCATAATCATCATGTTCATATGCATCATAATGATAACAATATTAATGATAATAATAATGACAATAATAAACGATAATAATACTGATAAGGATAATAATTACAATAACAAGTACAACAATTACAAAAATAACATATTAGTAACACCACCAACCATAATCATAATTGTTGTCATTATTATTATGATACTGCTTCTAATACTACTCCTACTACATGTACTAGAAAGAAGGAGGGGAAGAGAAAGAATCTTATTGTTTATTTTCTGTATTATCGATGCATACAAATGCACAGGGAGGTAAGAGAGGGAAAGTAAGGCGATGAAGAGGGAGAAAGAGGAAGAGAGAACGAGAGGGGGTAGCCTATGGCCCGGGTTCAAATTCAGTTCTCTTTAATTTATTTGACCCAGTACTGATGATCATAATTTTATCTACCATGTGATTGCGATGTGTACGCCACACCGAATAGCACTAGCTCACATTTGTTTATTGTTGTAAAGAACTTATTGGCATGCAGCCAGTTTCTTGAACAAAAGAATCAACTGAGGGTAATCAACTGTTAAACGATTTTATCATGAGTCCTTGACAAATTAATTTATACTGCTTGTCAAATATTATTGAAGAACAGCAAAGGCGAACGCGATTGTCGCTACAATTCAGAAATCATTGCTTGGATTGCTTTTCTCTCAAAATTACGGTGAGATATCAAGCTACATATAGAACTATGATCGACAAAAAAGATATTGTCTTGAAAACAGTCAGAAACATTACAACTTGAATGAATAAAACATAATGCAAATGAATAAGAATAGAATGAATAGTATACAAGTTCATTTTTAACATTTAAATCATCAAGTACCAAATACCTAAGCAAAATTCGAACCAGATGCATTTAATGGTAAGCTTATAGACAATGATTCATTACAATTGTCAATTGTCGTGAGCTTATCGTCTATATAGACGTATCGCAAAAGATAATCAGGATAATAAGGATCAGAATGATACCTCTACTACTAGCCTTCTTCTTTATGACTATACTATACTGTCATTGTAGATTATGCTGATGATACAGATGATAATAATGATATGATAACAATTATAATAATACTACTTATATTAATCGTCATTATAATCATCATGTTCATATTCATCATAATGATAACAATAATAATGATTATAATAATTAAAATAATAATTTATATTAACAATAATAATCACAATAACAAACATAATAATTACAAAAATAACATTAGTAACACCACCAACCATAATAATAATTGTTGTCATTATTATTGTGATACTGCTCCTAGTACTACTCCTACTACATGTACTAGGAAGAAGGAGGGGAAGAGGAAGAATCGTATTGTTTATTTTCTGTATTATCGATGCATACAAATGCACAGGGAGGTAAGAGAGGGAAAGTAAGGCGATGAAGAGGGAGAAAGAGGAAGAGAGAACGAGAGGGGGTAGCCTATGGCCCGGGTTCAAATTCAGTTCTCTTTAATTTATTTGACCCAGTACTGATGATCATAATTTTATCTACCATGTGATTGCGATGTGTACGCCACACCGAATAGCACTAGCTCACATTTGTTTATTGTTGTAAAGAACTTATTGGCATGCAGCCAGTTTCTTGAACAAAAGAATCAACCGAGGGTAATCAACTATTAAACGAATTTTTCATGAGTCATTCAAAAAATTTATTAATACTGCTTGTCAAATATTATTGAAGAACAGCAAAGGCGAACGCGATTGTCGCTACAATTCAGGAATCATTGCTTGGATTGCTTTTCTCTCAAAATTATCGTGAGATATCAAGCTACATAGAACTATGATCGACAAAAGAGATATTGTCTTGAAAACAGTCAGAAACATTTATAGAACTTGAATGAATAAAACATAATGCAAATGAATGAGAATAGAATGAATAGGACACAAGTTCATTTTTACCATTTAAATCATCAAGTACCAAATACCTAAGCAAAATTCAAACCAGATTAATGGTAGCTTAAAGACAATGATTCATGACAATTGTCAGTTTTCGTGAGTTTATCGTCTATATAGACGTATCGCAAAAGATAATCAGGATAATAAGGATCAGAATGATACCTCTACTACTAGGCCTACTTCTACATGACTATATTTTACTACTGTCATCGTACAACATGCTGATAATACAGATGATAATAATGATATGATAACAATTATAATAATACTACTTATATTAATCGTCATTATAATCATCATGTTCATATTCATCATAATGATAACAATAATAATGATTATAATAATTAAAATAATAATTTATATTAACAATAATAATCACAATAACAAACATAATAATTACAAAAATAACATTAGTAACACCACCAACCATAATCATAATTGTTGTCATTATTATTATGATACTGCTGCTAATATTACTCCTACTACATGTACTAGGAAGAAGGAGGGGAAGAGGAAGAATCGTATTGTTTATTTTCTGTATTATCGATGCATACAAATGCACAGGGAGGTAAGAGAGGGAAAGTAAGGCGATGAAGAGGGAGAAAGAGGAAGAGAGAACGAGAGGGGGTAGCCTATGGCCCGGGTTCAAATTAAGTTCTCTTTAATTTATTTGACCCAGTACTGATGATCATAATTGTATCTACCATGTGATTGCGATGTGTACGCCACACCGAATATAGCACTAGCTCATATTTGTTTATTGTTGTAAAGAACTTATTGGCATGCAGTCAGTAGATTTTCATCATGTGTTTGATCTTGTTATTGAAAACAAGATCAAACACATCATCATAATCTACAGAGTGCAACCAAAAATTTCTTAACAACAATTGAAATTTCTTTCAGGAAGCCTAACACTAAAAGCTGTTTTTGATTCAAAGAGCATCGTAAAGACGATGAACAAATAAAAATAATAATACATTCATTTCTATTTTCCCCGCCAAATAATCCGAACAAAAGAATCAACCGAGGGTAATCAACTATTAAACGAATTTGTCATGAGTCGTTCAAAAAATTTATTAATACTGCTTGTCAAATATTATTGAAGAACAGCAAATGCGAACGCGATTGTCGCTACAATTCAGAAATCATTGCTTGGATTGCTTTTCTCTCAAAATTACGGTGAGATATCAAGCTACATAGAACTATGATCGACAAAAAAGATATTGTCTTGAAAACAGTCAGAAACATTACAACTTGAATGAATAAAACATAATGCAAATGAATAAGAATAGAATGAATAGGATGCAAGTTCATTTTTAACATTTAAATCATCAAGTACCAAATACCTAAGCAAAATTCGAACCAGATGCATTTAATAGTAAGCTTATAGACAATGATTCATTACAACTGTCAATTGTCGTGAGCTTATCGTCTTTATATACTGTTACAGAAATTGGATGCTCGAACGATTTAAAAGGGAGGTCTGAATTGGAGACTAGCTTTAATTTGGGCAAGGTTCTTGAGAGTGTGTAAAAGTTCGTAGCTGAGCTAGGCCGAGGTAGTTTTTAGGAGACAGATTTTGTTAGAACTTAGAGTATAGTAGCCTATAATCTAGGCGGAGTGCCGAGCTTTTTTCTTTGCTGCTAGACTAACCCTAAGCAGAACGTCTGATACGGCGAGACTACGAACCGTGAGTCGCGAAGCGGCTCACGGTTCGTAGTCTCGCCGTATCAGACGTTCTGCTTAGGGTTAGTCTAGCAGCAAAGAAAAAAGCTCGGCACTCCGCCTAGATTATAGGCTAAGAGTATAGGAGCTGGGAGGATGTTGCTCGGGAGCATCATCAATTAGCCAAAGGGCAAGAACCAGTATAAATGTGAGTTAAGTGTAACTGTTATTAGGTTGTGGCAAGTAAATATATTGGATATCACCACCATGTTTCTTGTGAATAAACATCAGTTACTTAAAAATCATTGTTCGATAACTTCTCTCAGAGACTGTAATTGTATGTGTGTATGACTTGGCCCTGGCCTTGCGTGAGCATTAATTTAGGCTAGACTAAACATCTACCCTGCAGTCTTTAAATTCCCCATTTTCTTATAAAAGGTCGCTGCCTGAAAGAAGCAGCGTAGGATTGTCTGAGGGACAACCAGAAGAAACGCGGGAGTTGTTACTGAGACGACAAGACCTGTTCTCCAAGGGATCCATGGACTTGGGACAGACAAGCATAGTCGCACACAAGATAGAGACGGGTGATGCTGAACCTAGTTTACCCCTAGCTAAGAGGGAGGAGGCTGCCAGAGCTCTTGATGAGATGAAGTCACAAGGAGTGATAGAGCCAGCATCAGGAGAATGGGGTTCAATGATTGAACTCGTTAAGAAAGATGGCAGTATGCGTTTTTGCGTGGAATATCGATGTTTGAATCAGGTGACAAAGAAAGATTCTTTCCCGCTTCCTCGTATTGACGACATCTTAGATGCATTGACGGGCTCCCAGTGGTTTTGCGCCCTTCACCTGAAGTCCGGATATTGGCATCCTCGGAGAAGAAAGGTGTATCACCTAAATTGATGTCAGACTTGTGAGACCCTTACTCTGTTCTAAAGAAGATAAACGATGTAGTCTACAGGATCCAGTTGACGAAAAGGAGTAAACCAAGAGTGGTTCACAGAGAACGTCTTTGCAAGTACAAGGGACAGAAGCTAGGAGCCCTGGCTCCATGTAAGTGATGATAATTGTTCTTTCATTGCCGTAGCAACACAAATTAGTATTGAGGAGCATTCCAAGCTCAGCGAGAAACATCAAGTGTGACAACCTGATGATGCTCTGGATGAAGAACCCTCGAGAGAAAACAGTCACGAGCATCAGCATCGTCAAAGGAAGTCTCCCAATAGATATGGTTGGGATTAGCTGGTAACTTTGACAGCTGTGTATCACGGTTATCACATTGTCTATAATTGTAGTGGGTTACATTTACACATAGTTATGGATTATTATTTTTAATCGAGGATATTGCTATGGTTAAGGACTTGGTTTTCATTAAATTCCTTGTTAGGTTTTAATGGTTATGCTTACGACTAGCTGGTTCTTTTCACATTAGCAGAGCTAGAGTGCTTGAAAGTCAGTACCTTCTTCCAGCAGGGATACAGCACAGTTCTGTGTGGGAAGTTTTCAGTGAAGTTGCTGTGTAACTGCTTATGAAACAAATATGGCAGAATTGTTTTTGTTGTATATTGAGATTACAATAAGTTTTGATAATAATATTGCCACAACCTAGTTAGTTGCATTTTCTCTTATTATGGCTATTTACATAAAAGCCAATTTTCTGCATGTGTATACCTAATATACGCATATATGGTTGTACCACTCTGGTACACCTTTTTCTGCAAAAGATGTTATTTTGTTGCAGAAATATCTACTTGGAAGCCAGAATTGGATGGCAGATTTTCTCCATCACGTAGCTTAGGCCTGACGAGCAGATAGTGAGGTACCTTACCGAGCAAGCTTCAAGCCAGGACGCGAGATGCCAGTACCGCAAGACGCCGGGATGCCGTCCCAAAGTATCTTCACGCGTGTCGGATGAGCGTATCTGGTCTCCATGGCAACGTGTGTCGGATGAGCGAATCTGGTCTCCATGGCAACGCGTGTCGGATGAGCGAATCTGGTCTCCATGGCAACGCGTGTCGGATGAGCGTATCTGGTCTCCATGGTAACGCGGTTCGTGTTTATAACGGTGAACAATTTTTATATTAAATGCCATGCAATTTTATGCAGCCTTACGAAATCCATCGAACTTTTGAAAGCTTTTATAATCACTTGCATGGACTATTAGTGGAATTTCATCTATTTGCATTGATTAGAGAAACAAATAATTGGTCACCATGAGTGATGACAGGACTCCATTTAGCTGAAGCAACTTTGAAGATGCAAATGAACTTAAGGAGTCAGACACTTATTCCATTGTGCTGCTGAACTTTTCGAATGAACCAGTCGAACGTAGAACTGAGGGACCAACATTTTGGTGTTATTAGCATTCCTCGATATTGAACTTGTGAAGAGAAACACAAATATTGTTAAGTGTTCTTATAAAGGAGGACTTGTAGGAATCACATTACTATGATTTATCAAAGAGAGTAGAAAGAATGAGAATACTGAAGTGGCTTAATTCTTGCATTAGGTGTAATCACTTATGGGCGATTTACTCACCTGAACTCGAAATGTGGAATTAATTTGTGCCGTTCTGTAAGAACAGATAATAGCAAATGGACGCTTTGCCTTTTATTTTTTTCTAATGACTTAAAGTCATTTTGAAATCTATGGACAATCATGCATGATCATGTTTTTACAAGATCAGGTTATTTTGTAAAAACAATTTTTGTTTTGTATAAATTCTTCTATATTGGCAGTTGAAATGAGCGTTTCCGCTTTGGCATACAGATTCAGAGTATTGTTATGTTTTTTTTCAGGGTTGTACTTATGTGTTGTTGGCAACTCTAATATTGCTAACCAAACCAGTTTAAACTGAACCGAGATATGCCATTTGTTGTTACCAAAGAGGACGAATACCAGAACTTGATGGTTATACTAGAATAATCTTTAACTTTTGCCATATTTAAAGGTGATGTTGAAGAAACAAAAAAAAAAAGTGTTTTTGTTTATATACAGTTTTTTTGTTCCATAGTGATTATTACTTAAGTGTGCAACAGGCTGAACATGTTGACCAGAGTCACCAGACTGATGTGGAACAACAATTATATTTCATGTATGATGTATTTTGTTCTGGTATACTGAGAGTTGAAGTCCAGTTTATTGTATTGATATTTAAATTTACGATCAATGATATCAGGTAAGATGCATATGCTGCATGCCTTTGTCTCATTTTGCAAGTGCTTTTATGTATGCATTCGCCACAACCTAAGAATTGTTTTGTAAGGCTGAAAACAAAAGTAGTTTATGTATGTTTATAAATGACTGTGCGAAGCTAACCTGCTACTTTAGAAATTATGATGATTCCTTTCAGGTTTTCCTATTCTGTGTTTCCATGCTTCACATTTTTAATGATGTTGTTATTTTTAGATTTAGGATGTTACATTTCTTGTTATCTTTATTGTTTTTTTACTGACAGGTTCCTGTAAAGTTCCTAGTGTTGAACGAGACGTTCAAAGTTAAGGAAGGGCAGTGTTACAGAAATTGGATGCTCGAACGATTTAAAAGGGAGGTCTGAATTGGAGACTAGCTTTAATTTGGGCAAGGTTTTTGGGAGTGTGTAAAAGTTTGTAGCTGAGGCCGAGTTCGTTTTTAGGCAGACAGATTTTGTTAGAACTTAGAGTTAGGAGCTGGGAGGATGTTGCTCGGGAGCATCATCAATTAGCCAAAGGGCAAGAACCAGTATAAATGTGAGTTAAGTGTAACTGTTATTAGGTTGTGGCAAGTAAATATATTGGATATCACCACCATGTTTCTTGTGAATAAACATCAGTACTTAAAAATCATTGTTCGATAACTCCTTTCTCTCAGAGACTTGGCCCTGGCCTTGCGTGAGCATTAATTTAGGCTAGACTAAACATCTACCCTGCAGTCTTTAAATTCCCCATTTTCTTTATAAAAGAATTCCCAAAAGTTTATTACAGTACATTAACAATAATAATATAAAATATTCGTCATTGCAATTACAATGTAACAATATATGTGACAACAAAGAGCACCGGGATAGAGAGAAAGGGAAATGGAAGAGGTGAAAAGGAGAAAAGGAGAGAAAAACAGAAGTGGTATAGTCAGAACAGGATAAAAGAAGAAGATTGTAACATTGTGATGAGGAAGGAAAGATCCCCAAACAGGATACATTAATCAATAATGGTATAATTGAATCGAAATAAGTGACGTATTACGGTAAATATTGCCAGTTTGGTACAGAATGTTTACAAGTTCACATAGGCGCCGGAAGTGGGGGGGGGGGGGCAGGGGGGCAGTTGCCCCCCCCCCCAGTCAAAAAAAGTGGGGGGCAAAACGCATTTTTTGCCCCCCAAAACGCCCCCCCCCCCCCCCTCCAAAAAAAAAAAGCAGTAAAGGAATAAACATGGTTTGTATTTTAACCCAAAAGAACATAACAATAATAAAAACCTGAATAAATCACATATACCATTCCATTCAAAGAAAAGGAAAGTTCACAGGAATTAAATTTTATAAACATTGCGCACGCTACCTATACGGTTTATAATAGCGATACGCGCATATCGTGGACATATTGTGCGAGAATGGGAAAGCGTGTCTGTTGTTTTGTTTTGTTATAGGGGTGAGAAGACATGAGCCCCTGAACGCTGGCGTACTGATGGGAGGGGGGGGGGGTATATCTATACGATACCAGTGATTTACAAATGTTGCTGTTATGACAAGATTTTCCGGTATTTTTTCTCCATTTTTATGTAAGTCATACCTTTTTATGCGTTTGTTGGAAAATGATAAATTCCCAAATTACAGTCGGGCGAAAAATACGCTTATTTAGAAGCCTTTATGTCATTGGTCTGCAAAGTTGCTGGGCTCGAGCCCCCCCCCCCCCCCCCCCCCCCCCCCCCCCCCCCCCCCCCCCCCCCTCACTTTTTGAAAAAGTATGTTAAAGAGAAAAAGAAAGAAAGACGGAGAGAAAAATAAGTGACCTGCCAATGTCACAAATAAGGTATAAAAAATGCTCATCTGACCGTAATTAAATGCCTAAAACCCCCAGAGCTTACGGGTGCTCCGCCCCTGGACCCCATCAAGGGCCCTAAGGCCGGCCCCTGGATGCTCATCTGACCGTAATTAATACCTAAAACCCCTGAGCTTCGGGGGCTCTGCCCCCTGGACCCCACCAAGGGCCCTAAGGCGGGCCCCTGGATGCTCATCTGACCGTAATTAAATACCTAAAACCCCTGAGCTTCCGGGGGCTCTGCCCCCTGGACCCCACCAAGGGTTCTAAGGCGGGCCCCTGGATGCTCATTTGACCGTAATGAAATGCCTAACACCCCTGAACTTCCGAGTGCTCTGCCCCCTGGACCCCACCAAGGGCTCTAAGGCGGGCCCCTGGATGCTCATCTGACCGTAATTAAATACCTTAAACCCCTGAGCTTCCGGGGGCTCTGCCCCCTGGACCCCACCAAGGGCCCTATAAGGCGGGCCCCTGGATGCTCATCTGACCGTAATTAAATACCTAAAACCCTGAGCTTACGGGGGCTCTGCCCCCTGGACCCCACCAAGGGCCCTAAGGCGGGCCCCTGGATGCTCATCTGACCGTAATTAAATACCTAAAATCCCTGAGCTTCCGGGGGCCCTGCCCCCTGGACCCCACCAAGGGCTCTAGGGCGGCCCCTGGATGCTCATCTGACCATAGTTAAATATTAAAACCTCTGAGCGTCTGGGGGCTCCCCCCCCCCCCCCACCCCTCTGGAACACGTCAATGCCTTAAGAGGCCCCTGGATGCTCATCTAACCGTAATTAAATACTTAAAATCCCTGAGCTTCCGGGGGCTCAGCCCCTTGACCCCCCTGCCGAGGCTCATATGCCCTGGACCCCGCGCCAATTTACGCTCTACCTGATCGTTAATACTCCACTTTGAAAAAACGCTCCGCGGGACCTGCATGTAACGTGTAAGACTGGTGGTGATGCAGATTTTTCGTCTGCCCCCCCCCCCCCGCTTCCGAACGTTTTTTTCTCATTACGTCACTGCCCTTGGAAGGTGAGCCCCCTGGAATGTTTGCCCCCCCCCCCCCCCCCAATCCCAAACTGCTTCCGGCGCGCCTGCAAGTTCATTGATAAGCAGGAAGTGATGAAAAGTTAATCGATAGAGATTGATAAATTACAATTTGAGGTATTGATCCAATTTCCATGCTGGCTCACGTCTTCCCTGGAATATAACAAAAGAACTAAACAGAACGGCCTTCAATATTTCGTCCCTGGATTCGGGGGTACCTAGCTGAGTTAGTGATTTTGAATATTTCTTTTAGACGGTATTTATTTTGTGGGGTTATGAGCCCACGTGAACCAATTTCGATACAGACTAGTTTGCTCTTCCACCCTGTTGCTGTTATGTCATGTGTGAGTCTTGTGTATCTGTCTTGTTTTCGTTGATGTGCATTGTCAATGTTTGTTTCGAAGGGGACCGTGAGTTCGATGATGATAATGTCCTTATTTTTGTTGTCAATGTGGCAGATGTCTGGTTTGTGTTGGGTAGGTATTATGTTTGGTGGTATGGTGCCCCCATTGATGCTTTCTCCTTCTATGTCTGCATATACTTTGATGTTATTGTTTGAAGTGCGTAGTATGTTGTTGTGGCGCCTGATTTATCGGTCGAGCATTTTTTCACAATTATTAAGAACATGATGCAGAGTTCCAGTACAATTACAAAGGTTACATTTATCAGAGGTTCTTTTTCCTCATCGGTACAGGTTTTTATTGGTAGGAAGACTATCTATTGCTGCATTAACAGTGAACTTCATAACACTCTGAAGTAAGTCATAAATAATCGACTTCCAGGTTACATCAGTATTTTCCATATGAACAACTTTCATGAATTCCCCCTGTACAAATAATGGTTCGATCAACTTTTCCCAATGTTCTCTACATACATCTTGAACTGATTTTTAATCACATTTTTTGCTGGTTCCAGCTTACAGAGTCTGGTATTTTTGAGTAAATTTCATGTGCTTCCAAAGTGAACGACGTTTGTCGTGACCACCCCTTTCTCCATCTAGTCTTCGGTCAAGGGCGTCATTTACAACATCGTCGCCTTTGACCCTAGATCTACTGTAAGTCAGAACATGACAGGTTTGGTAAAGGTCCGAAATGGAAGGTATGTTCAAGCCATCAGGGTCGTGGACCACAGCAAGATTGGCACCACGTAACGGTATTCCTAACCATAACTTAGTATATATTATATCTAATATTATATCAAGAGATTTCAAATGCGTTGCATGGACATCATGAACGGTAAGCATGTAACGGAGAGACGGGAGTGCATATCTAGTGAGTATACATACTTTATATTCGTTTCGAATATTAATATTTTTGAGAGTGGATTCTATTTTTTCTTTCAGATATTCGAAGATTTCAGAAGTTTTCATCGAGAATGTGATATGTGATCCTAAAAATTTAACTGGATGTCCGTGGACTGAGGATATTACATCGCTTCCGATAGTAATTGCATGTTTTCATATTTTGAATGGCCAAGCATATCATTATTCTGCATGTATATATCTTATTCTTGTACACATACGATATTATTTAATAAAGGAAGGGGAACAAAAATTTATTTTTTTGTAACAATATTCTAGATAATCGCTGAAAACTATCTATACAAGCAACTTCAATCTGAATTCATATGTGAATGTATTTTTCGATGCTTGTTTCACAGGCAAACTTACAGTATATAGGAACCGTATAAGACGTAAGAATGTTGAATGAATCGTTAAACATGTCTTTTCATCGCCGAAATTTCGGAAATATAACCCTTTCCCCCATGATATGGGCTGTACATATTATATGCACCTACACATACTTCCGGGGAAAGAGAAAAATGAACGTCGTTGCTCCTGATCAACCGTGACACAGCTTCAGCGGACGGGGGGGGGGGGGCACATAGCCCCCCCCCCAACCCCTTCGAGTGGTGAGGAAAAAAATATAGAGAGACAGACAAAGCGATTTTAAAAAAAAAAGGGTCGGATAGGGGAAAGGACCAGAAAAGATGACGCCTTGAATACACCCCCCCTATCAGTTCCCTTGCGAATACGCATCTCATTTTCGAATTATATTCTGGTGGCTTAGCGTCAAATTTATCGATTATCGTTACTTGCCGGATAAAAGCACCATTTTGGGTACAGGGCTTCCTTAGGAAGTATTTAACGGTATTATACTAAGAGCCCCTGGCAAAGAATTCTGGACTTTAAAAAATATATACCCCAAGTTCCGCTTCGTTGCCTTTTCATAATATATTGGATTTATTGTTTATTGTTGCGGTATAACCTCAGAATTCCCATTAGATCAGTTATAATCATGGTTGATTAATTACACTTAATCATGGACAAAATGCACTCTCTTTGATACAAAAGAAGACCTACAACTGTTTTTACGGGCTTTTAATTTGTTAACATTATCCCATCGACCTTTTTTTTTTTTATAACGTAAAAATGGAAGCATATTATTTATCTTTGGAATGATGCCCCATTTCGAATGGTTGAGAATGCCCAGTTCAGGCCATGCAGTTCGTGTGGAGCGGGTCCGAAAGGATATCCTCAAAATGCGCTGATATTAGGGACTTTTAGATTCTGCACGACGAGAACGTGGACTGCCCTTTTAAGGCAATGTGATGTCCTTTTAAGGCACTGTCAGTCACGTCACATTGCCTTAAAAGGGAAGTCCACGTTCTCGTCGTGCAGAATCTAAAAGTCCCTATTGTCGAAGGTGTATATCCGTGTGCAATATGAAGTGTCTTTTAAGAGTTTAATTGAAGATATTGCCTTTGTTACTTGTATATGTTTGTTTTCCTTTGTAGCATTTTTAGCCCATAAACAAATTCTTCGCAATAATATTCACATACATGTATGTTGTTGCATTGTATTGTATTAGTTAAGTCTTATTTTGAACGTATTTGCACCCAGGTTGTAGAGTAATCATGTACTTTTAAGAATGCTACCAGTTGCCTGATGATTGCTCGCAGAGCGTGAAACTCGGAGTAGCAACCATTTCCATTAGTCTGCCCTATTCAATATATAATGTTTGCTCTGCCTATAGGCATTGAGCACTGTACGGAACGATAGATCAAAGCTAAGTATATATAGAGAGAGGTATATACAATGCGACCCAGAAAAACGAAACCGAGAATAATCGATGTTTTATTCTAACTTAATTACAATTATAATTAATGAATGACACATATTTGTAAAGCTTTGATCCTCCTCCAAAGAGTCGTTGAAGATCAGACATATACGAAAGACTTCATGCATGGCTGATTGTCAATGAAACGGAGTTAAGTCTTTTGTCAATTCTGCTTGTTGCTACGGCAGGCAGCCAGTGAAAACGAACTTTTTAAATCAAATTATGGAAATGCAAGCATCACTTTAAACAAACAGTACTTTGCCATTCCTTTCTCATTTAACCTGATGTAGGTGTCATGTGAAAGGGCAGAAACTGAACTTTCTAGAAATTGTGACTTAGTTATGTTAAAACATCGATAATTCTCGGTTTCGTTTTTTTCTGGGTCGCAATGTATATCTATAGATTATATGAAGCGCAATACCCCTTAAAATGCGTACGTAATTGACGGGATAAATCTTTCAATAGGCGTATCCGTTTTACTGGCAACGGTTTTCCCTTGGATTCTTTTGTATAATACCAAGAGGATGACCAGGACCAAAATATATCGAAAGTGTTTTCTATGAAGCTTGATATATCGAAAGTGTTCTTCTATCAAGCTTAGATATAATTAAAGCGTTATTCTATCAAACTTGATAGAATAACACGTTTGTTATATCCTGGTCGTGGTCATTCTCGTGGTATTATAACAAAACAAAATGAAATATCAACGAGCATTTGTGCGCGCGCATGTGTGTATTTGTGTGGTTTTGCTTCTGCATCCGTCATTTGATACATTAAATTCATTCCCTCTCTTTAATCCCAACATATCACATACTGTAGGTATTAATACCTTGGCGCGAGTCAAGTTTTCGCACTCTCGCAAACAATGCCTTCTGTTCACTACCAAGCTGAACACATACCACAGACAAATGATACCAAATTATGGGATAAAACGCTCTTTCATAAGATGTATACGAATTTACTGTTCATAGATGATAAATAAATGATTGCAAAATAATTTGCAATTTTTTAGGTGTAATTGTTTTTTGGACTCACCACGGGATTGTTCTACTTCTACTTCTATGGTAATACCAGGGCTGAAACTAACAAGCCCTGGTAATACTTATCAACGCCTGTTCAGCATCTAGTTGAGGGTAAGGCATAGAGTTTTTATATACAGCTCTATGCGGTACAGTTCCTGAAAAGGGAACTAAATTGTTTCAAGAGCCACCTTGAACTGCTCCAAAGAAGGTAGTTCGACGAAAATCCTTAAGTGTCCCGGGTAAATAACTAAATTTGTAAGTGTACATTGAAGAGTCTCATATATCGTTGTTGTTGACTCCTCCTTGTAGTTCGCTCCCTCGGTTTGATGTAATCCGGTATTGGTATCGCAATTTCGTTATTTGCTATCTTGTAGAACATTGACAAACGTGCCCGTTTTCTTCTTTCTTCAAGAGTTGGGATATCAAGTAGTTCTCTCATGGATGTTACACTGGCATATATATATATGGGAAATCCAAAACGTACTAGAAATAAACTTATGTCGACCCCAACGGCCATCTAGGTATAATCATCATCAGGTGAACGCGTATTACGAGACATTACGTACTTGGATATGAAGCTCAATATAGTTGATGCTTTATGCATGTCGTTCCGGAATAGTTAGTAGTACTGGCGTCAAATTCTAGTAAACTTCGAAACATTGGTGTAGCTACGTGGATCAAAATAGAGTAACCATGAGAGCTATGAATGGTAAGGAGGTGATATCATTTTGTCTAGCAGCGCTTACGTGTTTTTCAATTGGTGGATTTTACAGATTGGATCTTCTTAGCTACGATCAGAACGGTATGCACAACGCGCCTCCGATTGCTCCACACTGGTTAATACGGAATGCTAGCGGAGTAAGAAACAACCTGCTCGAACCAGAAGCTAACGGGTGGAGTTCTTCCCATCTTCAAAATGAAACATCGCAATCTGAAAGTAAGCCACTTTGTTACCGTCAGGTCCAGATATGGAGAGGCAGCGCGAGCCCCCAGACGCCGGCAAAATCCAATGCCCAGGGCTTGAATGTGGAATTAGTTTGGTCGAGGATAAGAGTTATGAGACCATGGTGAAAAGTGACTCCGTAGTTTTCTTTCATCGATCGCGGTGGGATTGGACAGAGATGCAAAGGAGACGCCCATTAAATCAAGCCTGGGTTTTCTACTCCTTAGAGAGTCCTAGACACACGGGAGGAAATGCAATACCACCCAGTAAATATGACCGCATATACAACTACACGATGTCATACAGGCCATCGTCAACGATACACTTACCGTATGGTCTCTATGATGAGACCCTACCGCAGATTTCTTCTGGTGAAAATCGCAATTGGGCCAAGGAGAAAAATGGATTAGTGGCCTGGGCTGCATCCAATTGCGGTACAGCTTCTTGGAGGCGTCATGAATTTGTTAAAACACTTGCAAAGCACGTCAGCGTCGACATGTATGGAGGTTGTGGAAACATAAAGTGCCCTAGGAACTCAGATGGCTGCTGGAAGCGCATTACGAGTCATAAGTTCTACCTGGCAGTGGAAAACAGCGAATGCAGGGACTACATCACAGAAAAGTTCTGGTGGAATTCTCTCAGCCACGACATTGTACCCATCGTCTATGGCCCTCCGCGGGCAGATTATGAGCGTGTTGCGCCCCCAAATTCATTTATACATCTACAGGATTTTAAAGATTTTGCTGAGCTCGCCGATTATATACATCTTCTTGATTCAAATGAGACATTGTACAATTCATATTTTGAATGGAAGAAACAAGGGTCAATACGAAGGATGGCAGCACAGTCACTTAAATCTGCACCATTTATGTGTAAAGTAGTCGCTAAAGTATTGGATCATGAAAAGAAATTAACCGGTCGTTACAAGGGAGAGTACCAGGGAGGGGAAAAGGAGCATCTTTCCATACACGATTTCTGGCAAAAATCTTGCATTAAACCAACCGGCTTCCCACATGACTTCTAATGTCATTCCTGATATATTTCTTTATGTATATATATATATATCGAGGGGTCAGTGACACAAAGACGTAACTCCATTTTGGCCATTTTGAGAAAAAAAAGTAGTGTTTGTGTCACTGAACACTTGGGCCTTAAGGAGTTAAGTCTACGTTTCAATAGCCATTGACTCCAATGGGGTTTTGGTGGAGTTAACTCCTTTGTGTTTCTTGGAAGGCCCATATTGTGTTAAAAATTATGATATAAAATACTCTACTCATTTTGGCAAAATATGGAGTTACGTCTTCGTGTCACTGAACCCTCGATATAAGATACTTGTATTTTACAATTTATAACTAAATCATTCGAACCCTTTTTATATTTTGTCATTTATTTTTATGTGAACATTTTTTCTTCTCCCAATTTGTCTTCCTTGATAATGTGACATTATCAAACCTTGCGTCTACGAGTATTCAACACAGACCCTACTACAACCAGTCCCCCTTTCATTTTGAGTTATGAAAAACCCAAAATACGTTAAATTTACAAGGGATAAGAATATTTTAGTTGTATATATTTGTAGTTGATATATGTTTATATATATTTTTATATATATAAATCTGTTTGAAAATCTGAAGAATGAGAGTTTATAGAATTTATTTCGAGTTTTTGATATTTGTAGAAGTCATTTGAACCTTAATTGGTATAAGTATATTATGTGTGTGAAAGCAACAACAAAAAAGGGGGGAAAAACAATAAATTTCTGGCAATTGATCAGACAAATTCCTAAAAACCGGGACCTCGATTTTATTTAATTCAGGCATAATATTTATCTTCAATATAAAGGAGTGTTCCGTTCGATAACCCAAACAAAATATAAACATTTTGAACTTATGAAAGAAGTTCTGCTAATATTAAAAAGCTTTGGTTGACGCCATATATAAGATTTAAGCTGGGAATTTAAATCTTGGTCCCAACAAAAATAGCAACGACTCACCCAGCCGCTGAGTAAGCGGGGGGTGGGGGGGGGGGTAAGAGCACATTTAGAAAAAAAAATTGGCCGGGGGGGGGGGGCACGTCCCTGTTTTCCAGTACATTTTTGGTGAATTTGGGGCTGGTTTTAACAATTTTTTGGCCGGGAGGGGGGACGTGCCCCCTGTGCCCCCCCCCCCCCTAGATCCGTCCCTGTTTAATACTTTATGAACCAATGATTCGGAATAAGTCCACGGAAGTCTATACAAATACGTATATAGCTACTTCCTCAACATGTCGTGGCTGTTGGAGCCTAGCTAGACTAGTCCTCCGTCCCCAAATGCACTGCAGCTGTACTGTGTATTGATTATGCATATGAGTTCCGAGCCGTGCGTGTGGGCATTTGTTTCTCTTTCTTGCTTCCTTTCTTTCGTTTTTTTGCTTTGAGTAATCCATACACACAACAATATGTTCTGCTTCTTGGAGGTTGACGTATGATGTACTTATATATTTTCTATCTTAAAATGCTTTGATTTCTTATCGATATTTGATATATGACTATGCCCTACAAGTTTTTTTTAAACTTTCGACTAGTTTCCATTTTTCCTGAGGCATGTTAACTTCTATTGAACACAGACTTAAAGAGAAGGTTGAGTTCTGGGGAGAGTTCAAAAATAATTTGTGAGCGTAGTTATTATCCAAGTGTGTAAGAACATCAGAAAACAAAATGTCCCCTGAAAAGCATGGCTTTTAAAATGCCTTCATATTCTAAATATTACAAGTAACACCTTAAAGATGAAGTTCTATTTTTATGCCACATGTTTGTGTAGTCCCATACATCTTTCTGTGTACAGTGCTTGTTACCTTACCAAGACTGGGCCGATTTTCTTATCATTTTGATGACCCCAGAACCTTGTAGTACACACCAATATCTATATGCTACATGGTCAGCCTTTTCTGATCGATTCCACACCATTTCTTTCACTATGCAATCGCTTGATCAGAACTCATCTTTAATTTACACTGTTTATATCATTGTCATTTTTGTTATAATGATTGTGATAAAGAATTAATTGAACCAAATTAAAATATTAATATTGTAATATTACAAATCATTTTATTTTCAATGTTGCAAATATTATTCGATATTCATTTTATGTTAACATTTTGTTCATGTTTTGATTGAGTAATAGAAAAACAATTATTTGAATTGTTCAAAGTCAAGTGAAGTGAAGTGAAAGTTAATTAGGCTGATTTTATTTTCATATCTCCTTTAACCTCGAGCGCTGTAATGATAGCCGTGCTAAAGCAGGGGTATTAATAGTGGAGCGCCATTTTCATATATGGCACGAGTCTGGTACATTGGCAGGAATGAAAATGGAATAACACCAATGTGAGCAAAGTACAAGACTTCATTGTTATCATTACTGTCTTGTTAAATTATTATTATGAAAAATAATGAAGGTAATAAAATAGTGCTAGGAAGTCTACAAAGTGGAAAACAAGTCGCAGAAAATGACTTTAAAAAAAAGGTATTAACACCAATTCACTCTATTATTCAAGATGAAGCCCACCATTATTCCATATGTAAATAATATGCAATGTCATACATTTAGCATCCTATAACGGACTTTTAAACTGTTTGCACTATGAAATGGCGCATCTAATTCATAATGCATTTTATAACATGTATCACTGAAATACTTAAAACGCGATGTTGTGTATTTTACATGTGAAGCAAATATATATATAAATTTTGTATGTACCTTAAAGGATCACTTAGATAATGAGTAAAGTGTGAAAACAGTCGAATATCAATTTAAAATTTTACATTAGGAGTCTTTCTTGTTTGGTAAGAGGACCTGCAAGTGCAGTTAAAAATGGGTTAACCATCCGTCTGTTTCTCTGTTTTTGTTTATTTCTTTGTACGTTATTTCGTTCTTGGTGATATTTTCTAACTGATAAACTGTTGGTATGTATTTATAAATATATATATATATATATATATATATTTATATGTATTGGATAAGGCAGACTATAATGGAACATGGTTGCAACTCCGAGTTTCACGCCTTGCGAGCGATCATCAGGCAACGGAGGAATAGACCAAATCTAAGTATATATTTATATATATATACACTGTTGGTCATAATGGTGGAATATTAATTTTTACCCCAGTTCAGGGAAGGATTTAAAAAAATTAGTTATTTCCAATAGATCTAGATAATGGCATACATTCTCAGATTATCTTGAATATTAATTTGCGAGTGTTTGTTTTGCGTGACTGCTTAATCATATGTGTGCTACTATGCTAATCAGCTTAGGGACCTACAATGTACGTCCTTAAGTCATAATTGACAGTAATGAGGATTAATGCCTCACAAAAGGGCACTAATATAAAGCTGATCGACACGATTTTTATCCTGGGGCCTCACAGTAACGAGGCCATTGCTTAGCCCCTGAATCATGACTGTACGCAGTGTTTGCTAGGGTACGCGGCCCCTTCCACAAATCCCCCAAAACGAAGAAAATGCAATAAATTGTCAAAAATTCATTGCATTTTCCCCCGGCTTCCAACAGGAAAAATTGTACATTTTCGCTTTAAGATTTCCCTTCGAAGGTGCCCTTTTCCCCAGAAGGTGCCCTTTTTTGTTGGTGCCCCCCCCCCCCCGACTTTGAAAGTCGCTCCGCCGCCTCTGCCGCCAAATAATCCGAACATAAGAATCAACCGAGGGTAATCAACTATTAAACGAATTTATCATGAGTCATTGAAAAATTAATTAATACTGCTTGTCAAGTATTATTGAAGAGCAGTAAAGGCGAACGCGATTGTCGCTACAATTCAGAAATCATTGCTTGGATTGCTTTTCTCTCAAGATTACCGTGAGATATCAAGCTACATAAAACTATGATTGACAAAAAAGATATAGTCTTTAAAAAATTCAGAAACATTAGAACTTGAATGAATAAAACATAATGCAAATTAATGAGAATAGAATGAATAGGACAATAATGATCACAATAACAAACATAATAATTACAAAAATAACATTAGTATTTTAAACACCACCAACCATAATAAAAATTGTTGTCATTATTATTATGATACTGCTGCTAATATTACTCCTACTACATATACTAGGAAGAAGGAGGGGAAGAGGAAGAATCGTATTGTTAATTTTCTGTATTATCGAGGCATACAAATGCACAGGGAGGTAAGAGAGGGAAAAGTAAGGCGATGAAGAGGGAGAGAGAGGGAGAGAGAACGAGTGGGGGTAGCCTATGGCCCGGGTTCAAATTCAGTTCTCTTTAATTTATTTGACCCACTACTGATGATCATAATTTTATCTACCATGTGATTGCCATGTGTACGCCACACCGAATAGCACTAGCTCACAATTGTTTATTGTTGTAAAGAACTTATTGGCATGCAGCCAGTAGATTTTCATCATGTGTTTGATCTTGTATTGAAAACAAGGTCAAACACATCGTAATAATCTACAGAGTGCAACCAAAAATTTCTTAACAACAATTGAATTTTTTTTCAGGAAGCCTAATACTAAAAGCTGTTTTTGATTCAAAGAGCATCGTAGAGACGATAAAAAAAATAGAATAATAATACATTCACTTCTATTTTCCCCACCAAATAATCCGAACAAAAGAATCAACCGAGGGTAATCAACTGTTAAACAAATTTGTCATGAGTCTTTGAAAAATTAATTAATACTGCTTGTCAAATATTATTGAAGAACAGCAAAGGCGAACGCGATTGTCGCTACAATTCAGAAATCATTGCTTGGATTGCTTTTCTCTCAAAATTATCGTGAGATATCAAGCTACTTAGAACTATGATCGACAAAAGAGATATTGTCTTGAAAACAGTCAGAAACATTTATAGAACTTGAATGAATAAAACATAATGCAAATGAATGAGAATAGAATGAATAGGACACAAGTTCATTTTTACCATTTAAATCATCAAGTACCAAATACCTAAGCAAAATTCGAGCCAGATGCATTTAATGGTAAGCTTAAAGACAACGATTCATGACTAATTGTCAATCGTCATGCCTTTGAGTTTATCGTCTGGACGTATTGCAAAAGATAATCAGGATAATAAGGATCAGAATGATACCTCTACTACTAGGCCTACTTTTACATGTAGTATACTACACTACTGCCATTGTTGAGTATCATGAAACGGTTTCACACAATAAAAATCCCATATGTTTTAAACGTGCGCGGCCTCGAGCCGTCACTTCGTGAAAACGAAATCAAAGCTTTCTATGTAATTTGTGTTTTCACGAAATGACGGTTGTGTATAACAGAGGAATAAAAAAGCAGCTATAGAAAGAGGAAAATGTACTCTATCTCGTAGTTCGAGTTATTTTATCTGTACATCAATTTAACATAACGTTTTGCAGGCGCGGATCTACGGGGGGGTTTAGGGGGTTTAAACCCCCCCCTTGGGCGGCCCCAAAAAAAAAAAAAAAAAAAAAAAAAGGGAAAAAAAAGAGAAAAAAAAGAAAAAAGAAAGAAAAAAGAACGCACGCTGGAGAGAAACCCTTTCAAGTGCAAATATTCTGAGAAGATATTCAACTCATCTGGTAACTTAACCAAACACATGATAACTCTGGATATAACTGTGTATTTAACTGTTACTTGATTTAAAAAGACGTTATCATGCACTGCTTTTTATGGTCTCCATTGTGTTAATAGATGCCAGGAAAACATCACTTACGGGGTTCAAATAAACACCCCAAAAAAAATCGGCTCGCCGCTTCGCGGCTCGTGGACGATGCTCCGCATCGTCATTATTTTATTTAACTGTTACTTGATTTAAAAAGACGTTATCATGCACTGCTTTTTATGGTCTCCATTGTGTTAATAGATGCCAGGAAAACATCACTTACGGGGTTCAAATAAACACCGACAAAAAAATCGGCTCGCCGCTTCGCGGCTCGTGGACGATGCTCCGCATCGTCATTATTTTGGTCAAACCCCCCCCCTTAGCAAAAAGCTAGATCCGCCCCTGAGTTTTGCCGTATTTAGTGTCCATTTCGGGAATTCCACCCACGAGAGAAAAACCCCGTATGTTTTACGCGCGCGGCTACGAGCCGTCACTTCGTGAAAACAAAATTACAGCGCGTCCTTGAATTTCGTGTTTTCACGAAATGACGGTTATGTTTACAGCTCATTTCCCCCCAAAATGTGGGGTGTAACAGCGTTGCCATCTAGGGGCTGATGTATCATGTCCCTAACCCACAGCAAAGGGAGGAATCGACAGAGAGGGGGTTGTATGGACTTGAAGGGCAAGTCCACTTCAAAAATTTATAACAAACCAATCAAACTAAAAGTTTGCAAAATCGGATAACTAATAAGAAAGTTTTGAAATTTTAGTGACATGAAAAACTTTGAAAATCACAAGACAAATTGGCAACTCACTCATGAGTCTGTGACGTCATTCAGGCGCGGCTCCAGGATTTTTTAGGGGGGAGGGCAAATTTGAAATTATGCGAGCCAAATATTGGTACGTAATGGTGACCAGCAATGACGTAATAGGGGGTGTGTACAGTAAGGGGCGAGCTTCCCCCTCCCCCCTCGACGAAGCGCGGAAGCTTTGACGTTTCATTAAATTATTAGAGAAAGAAGACGATTCGTTGTACCGTTCTCGACTCATATTTGCTCCTTTTTCTTCCTACGTCTTCTTCCTTTTCTCTTCTCTCTCTTATTTTTTTGTTTTTGTTTTTTGGGCCAGCGTTTTAGGGAGGACCGCCCCCACCGCCCCACCCCGGCCCCCGGAAGCCCAGGGGTTTAAGGCAATAAATTACCGTCAGATGAGCATCTATTAGGGCCCGCCTTAGGGCCCTAGGTGGAATCCAGGGGCAGAGCCCCCGAAAGCATAGGGGTTTTATAGGCATTTAATCACGGTCAGATGAGCATATTTTGATACCTCATTATTTTGTGCCACTGGCAGTTAACCATTCTTTCTTTCTTGCTCTCTTTCTTTCTATTTCTCTTTAATATACTTTTTTTTTAAGTAAGGGGGGCGAGGGGAGCTCGAGGCTCTGATCTCCTCTACCTTTCTTCTTTCTCTTTTTGTTTTCTTTCCCTTTCTCTCCTCTTTACTTTTTCCCTCCTTCTCTCTCTCTTTTTTTTAGGGGGGGGGAGGGGGCAAGGTCCGCTCGGCCCCCTTGGATCCGCGCCTGACGTCATTGCCTCGCTATCCTCTTATTGTTTTCTTTCTATTGGTAATATAAATTTCTCACTTTCCCCCTAAGAATCTCATTTCGTAACACCAGCATCCAAGTCATATTGATAATAATATGTTTTTATGTGGATGCACTAATAATCTGATATAGAGTAATTTTTTTCAGTTAAATCATAACAAATGTGAATTTTGAACATTTATTTATATAAAAGTCAATAATTATGAATATGCAATATTCTGAAAATAGTTTCAATTCTTCAAAGTTTATAAAAGATCTTGTGAAATGTCATGCTCGAAATACGATATAAATCATATAACCTGGGCAAAGGCATGGGGAAATCAAGTTTTTGGGATAAAGAGGGAATAAGTGGGATAAAAATATATAAAGCAATTGATAAATAGAAAGGCAATGGCGTCACAAACTGATAACCAAATTGGCAATTGGTGTAGTGTTTTCCATAGTTTTTCATACTTTTTAAAAATTCATAACTTCCGATTTTACTCATTATTTCTTTGCTCTGCTTCTCTTGTTTTTCTGCGAATTATTTATGAGTGGATTTAGCTTTAGGTTATCACATTCAAGCTTTTCGTAAATATACAATATTGCACGATATATTTTCCAAATAAGTAAGGAAGTTAGATTTTCAAGATTTTTAGCTAAATAAGATACAATTTTGTGGCCGGAAGGCATAATATGCCTTCCGGCCACAAAATTGTATATTATGCGAACAGAGCTTTTATTAGGACTTATGGACCTACCATCTCCAGGCACACAGAAAGTATACAATGTCAGCCAATGAACATTTTCAAGATTTTCATTTGTCCATGAGAATTCTCAAAACCTCAGGATACTAGTAATCATATTACTTAGCCAAATGTTATTTATCCACAATCTTGATTTCCTGAAACTTTTCTAACCCCCAAAAGGAGCTGACCGGAATACAAGCCTAGTTACTGCTCGGAGAGGGGGCACTTCAAAATTGTGTCTTGAACACTCTCGGGCCTTGAAGGTTTTTGCGTCATGTAGCGTACAAAGGGGTAATGCAATCCCAATATGATTTACTGTTTGAGTTCTATAATATTTGAAATAATTTATAGTGTTTATATATTACGTACGCTTAAATATATATTTACATAACTATACGTTTTTGTTTAAATAAGATTGAAAATAATAATTGATGATGGGGGGGGGTGGATGGTAGTATCTTCATTTGTACATTTTGTATTATTTATTTTTTCTCTTATGCTTCTGTTCTTTGTTTGTTTTTAATATTTGAATGTTAATATATGTGTAATCTTATAATAATACGCTATTGGTCATAAAGGTGGCCTATTTACCCCAGTTTATGAAATGATTTTGACAATGATTTATTCTTAACAGATCTAGATAAGAGTATACAAACAAGTGTTTGTTTTACATGACTGCTAAAGCATGTGTGTGCTACCAGGCGCGGATCCATGCGGGGGGGGGGCGAGGGGCCTTGCCCTCCCCCTGACAAAAAAAGAGGGAGATGAAGGAAATAAGGGAAAGGGAAAGAGGAAAGAAAGGAAAGAAAGGGAAAAAAAGATAAGAAAAAGGGTAAAAGAAGGGGATCGGGGGAGGGGGAAAGGGCCTAATTGCCTCCCCCTCCCCCAAAAAGAGAGAAGGAAGAAAAGGGAAAGCAAAAAAGAGAGAAAGAAAGGTAACGAATGAGGATATCAGTTACGTTTTTTCCCGCCAACAATTTGTTTATGGGGGGGCCCAAAGGCCCTTGCCTCCCCCTCCAGCCCCCCTTCGCCAGAAAAAAGAGAGGAGGAAGGGAAGGGAAAAGAGGAGAGCTAAAAGGGTGAGAACAAAAGAGGAAGAAGAAAAAGAAAAGGGTGAAAAGAAGGGGGAGATCACTTGCAATTAATCAAGCCAACGACGTGTTGATCGAGGGGCCGAAAGGCCCTTGCCTTGCCTCCCTACTCAGCAAACAAAAGAGAGAGAGAGAGAGAAGGAAGGTCGGGGAAGGGAGAGAGGAGAGAAAGTGAAATAAAACAAAGAGGAAGAAGAAAGGAAAAGGGGGAGGTATGTTTTTACGCCCCCCCCCCCCCAAACGAGACCTAGCGCCAGATATTCCTCTCGACACCACTGGCGTACTGATGGGGGAGAGTTTGAGGGGGGCAGCCCCCCCCCAAAAAAAAAAAAAATATATATATATATATATATATAAACGTATATATATAATATATATAAAACGTGGTTTAATTCTAATTCGATTTCAGTGATCTACAATTGTTGTGAAATGACATAATTTTTAGTAAATTATACTGTTTTATGATTTTTTAGAAAATGACGAATTCCCAAAGTTACAGTCAGGCGAGAAATATGCTTATAGAGGTCTACATGTCAAGTCTCGCGGAACGGCGGGGCTTGGGGGCACGGGTCCCCCACTATTTTGAAAAAGTATATTCAAGAGAAGTATAGGGAGAAAGAGAGAAAAATAAATTGTGATCTGCCAGTGTCACAAAATAATGAAGTATCAAAATAATTATGCTCATCTGACCGTAATTAACTGCATAAAACCCCTGACTTTCCGGGGGTTCCATCCCTCTACCCCACCAAGGGCCCTATGGCGTGCCCCTGGATGATCATACAACGGTTATTGTATGCCTAAAATCCCAAAGCTTTCGGGGCTCCACCCCCTCGACCCCACCAAGGGCCCTAAGGCGTGGCCCTGAATGCTTATCTGACCGTTATAAAATGACTCAAATCCTGAGTTTCCTGAGGCTTAGCCCCCCCCCCCCCCCCCACACACACACACACATTTTTTGGGGAAAAGTGTATTAAAGAGACATAGAAAGAAAGAGAAAAAGAAAGAAAAAATAGTGACCTGCCAGTGTCACAAAATAATGAGGTATCAAAATAATCATGCTCATCTGACCGTGATTAATTGCCTTAGCTTCCGGGAGCCTTTACATGTAGACCTCTTAATAAGCATTATTTCTCACCTGACTGTAACTTTGGGAATTCGCCATTTTCCAACAAACTCATACAACAGTATAATTTACTAAATTTATGTCATTTACAACATTAGTAAATCACTGAAATCGAAGTAGAAATGAACCACTTTGTTGGGGGGGCTGCCCCCTTCCAATCCGTACGCCAGTAGTGTATAGTGGCGTATCTGGCACATGGTCTCGTTGGGGGGGGGGGGGGGGAGATGAGCGCAAAAGTCTTCTTCCTTTTTATTTTCTTTCCCTTTCTCTCTTTCTTTCTATTTCTTTTTAATATACTTTTTCAAAATAGTGGGGAGGGTGGGGGGAGGCTCAGTCCCCCGAGCCCCGCCGTTCCGCGGGCATTGACATGAAGGCTTCTTTATAATAAGCATATTTCTTGCCTGCCTGTAACTTTGGGAATTCGTCATTTTCCAACAAACTCATAAAAAAGTATTATGTCACTTTACAACATCTATAAATCACTGAAATCGAATTAGAGATAAACCTCGTTTTAATCTTGTTTGGGGAGTACGCCCGTAGTGTCCAGTAGCGTATCTGGCGCAAAGGCATATCTTTTCCCCCTTTTCTCTTTTTCTTACTCTTTATTTTATTTCCCTTTCTGAGGGGGGAGGGGAGGCAAGGCCCTTTCGCCCCCCCCCCCGATCCACACCTTGTTGGCGGGAAAAATCGCAACTGATCTCCCCTACCTTTCTTCTTCCTCTTTACCTTTCTCATCTCGATCCCCTTCCCCTTCCCTTCCTTCTCTTTTTTTTAAGTTTGCCGGGGGAGGCAATACAAGGGCCTTTCACCCCCTACCCGAACCACATGTTGTTGGATGGATTAATTGCATCTGACCCCTTCCCTTTCTTTTCACCTGTTTCTTTTATTCTTTCCCTTTTTTGTTCCCTTCTAGCTCTCCTCGTTCCTTTTCCTTTCCTACTCTCTTTTATTTGCCCCCCCCCCCCCCACGCCCCCCCCCCCCAAATTGTATGCTAGAAGATCGTAACTGATATCACCCTTCATTTCTTCTTCCTTTTCACCTTCCCTTTGTCCTCTTCTCCTTTTTATTTCCCTTTCCTTCCTTCTCTCTTTTTTGGGGGAGGGGCAACAGTCTCGGAGGCAAGGCCCTCAGTCGCCCCCCCCCCGCCTTCTCTTTTTCCTTTTCTTTTCTTCTTCATCTTCTCTCTTTCCTTTCTCTCCTCTTTCCCCTTCCCTTCTGTTCCTTCTCTCTCTAGCTCTCTCTTTCTCTCTTTTTTGGCGGGGGAGACCCTTCGGCCCTCCCCTAGCCTATCCGATAGGCGTCGGGCTGTACAAGTATACTAATCGCGTTTATGTGGAGAGTGGCATCGGCGCGGGCGTTAGCCCGAGCGCCTATCATCACTGGTCAACTCACACAGTTGTATTTTTCTTTGTTTTCATTGTTTCGTTCGTAGAAAATCTACGAACCCCCTGCAAAGCTCTTTCATGAATATTTATGAAGCATGGACCAAGATAAGCCAATGAGCGATGAGGAACCTGGGGTGATATTTGATTGGTTGAATCAAAGTGATCGATCACCAAATAAGGCTAGTCTTATGAATCATGCATGAGAATACGCTCGTCACACAAACGATACACATATATGAATAATGATGAGTTGACCAGTGATGATAGGCTAGCCCTCCCCTGGATCCGTGCCTGGCCGTGGGTGTGTCCCCCATCCAATATGTATTGTGCTGTGCAGTGTTGTAATAGCTAGCAGGCCCCGTACGTACTGAGCTGAGCAGCTTTGTTACAGCGGACTTGATTGGTTGCCTTGAAAATCAATTTACTAGCATACTGCGCATACGCATGGAAAAGGGCACACGTGTGCTAATAAACTAGCAGACGTGTGCTATCGCACCTTGCACACGTATGCTATATTACAGGCGGTGATTGGTCAAATATCAGACGTCTGCCTGTTATTTAGCAGACGTGTGCCGCGTTCCAAACGTCTGGGGCCTTTGAATAAAGTCACCAACGGCCTTCCATACGTGTCCATAGCATGATTGCGCGTATTGTTGCGACGTTGCTCGCACATCGCTCGCAGCAGCAAAAAATCTTTGCGATTGCCGCTCGCTACGCTGCAAGTCTAGCTCGTACGCCGTGCGCTTGAGCTCGCAGTCGCTGGTTGCCGCACGCTTTAGCTCGCTATCACTGCGATTAGTTGCCTATGCGCTGCGTATTGGCAATATAAGGTGGGGCGCCTCACGGTTCGGAATTATTCCGCAGTCAACATTTGAAGAATATACAACTACTGAACAAGAAGATGCCAAAATCCAAAGCGAAAAAGGGATGACGGCGAGGACGAAGCCAGTCGAGCCGCCTAGGTCCCGTCGTCCCCGCCGGCCCCAGAGTCACCATCGCAGGGTGAACGCGAGGAGACAAACGTGGCCGCGGAAAGACCTAGTCAACTTCTCAAGTGACCAAGAGAAGGAGCTTGCACATACCACGGACCTGAAGGTTGAAGGGTTGTGTCGGAGAGTGGTCAGCAGGTACTGAAATCGGTTGGTAAGAATACCGAAAGCACTCTCCATCAATCTCCTTGCCCGGGACAGCCGGTAGTAAATTCTCTCTTGTCTAGCCATATCCGTCCTTGCTTAAGGCTTCATTAGCCATGTCGTCATGGCGAAGGTCTCGTCTGCACAAAGAAGTAGGGGGTATCTTCATTATCGTTGGACATTGGCTTTGGCAGAGGCACTCTAAAGGTTTCAGATTCAAGATGTTGTTTTAGTTCACACGAGTTGAACAGTTGTGCATCAGAGGTTTCGTACCCGACATCTATCCACATATTGCTCCGTTTAGTCTCATTTCACAACGCCCCCTATCGTCAGAGTCAGCAGCCTAACATGTTAGCCTATGAACGTTTTTTTTTTTTAATCGTTAAAAATTCATTTTTTTGTTTAAACGAAAAGCACATCCACCGCGACGTACGTTATCACTAGCTCTTTCATTGGAGCCCTCATGTCTCATTGACTTTTGAAAGTTCACCCACCGTAATTTTTCAAAATAGGTTGCAAGCTCGCCATTGCCTATAGTACACATGTGAAACAAGTCGAACTTTGGACTCAGTCTGCCAAGCGATTGTAAGATTATAGGTCAAGCACACGAAGGATAAGAAGCATGAATTATCAATTATCACTTCTGCTATGTTCATTATGTCCATTTCATCCAACCCCCCACCGTAATTTTTCCATTTAGTAAAAGCAAACATTTAGCCGAGGTAAGCAAAAACATGAATATTCATGACACACCATGGACTATTCGGTTATTAACAGAGGGGTACAATCGGTCATTACGTCAAACTCCCCTAATTGCCACCAAATATTTCATATCATTATATAGTTTGGTATGTGTTTCTTTTACTCACTCATGAATTATTAAATATCAATGATGGTTTAAAGATATGTAAAAGAAATTTTTGTTGATATTTATTAACAAAGTAATTTATATTTAGCAAAGCAATCTCACATACAAAATTACTATCAAGTGTCGTCTGCTACGCCGATTGTCGCCTGCTTCGTTTAAGGCACATATCGTTTGGACTGTAAGGTATACCAGGGAGATTTGTATTTTCCTGCGGTACAACGTATAGCAGGAAAATGTTGTTCTGTTGTCATTCAGAGTGGCATTTTCAAGATTCTCTGGTAGAGGGGCACAAGAAAAAGAGGGGGCACAGTATTTTTGTGTGCCGTTTTAGGTAAAAAAATTCGCTTAAAGCAAAGAGCCAAAACAAAAACGGGAGGGGTAATATTAGCCCATGCTTCTCTTTTTCTGCCCCTGCATGGCCACTGATTGATATGATCCTTGTAATCAAAGTGCATAAATTATAGGTTGCAGTTTTAAAAATCATTCAATATGACTGATCTATTGTAGTACCATTCATGGAATGTAAATGAGAAATATATATTGTTTTATATCTATATAGCAAAGTGAAAGAAATTTGAATTAAATAAAGATCTATTGCAAATATCAAAGAGCCGATGCTATGCTGAGAAAAAGATTGAGAATGGATGGATGTTTTGACAATCCTGTTTAATATAACAGAGAATGAGCGTGAAAAACGAAACAAAGAAGGAGTGAAGATAGTTCCCCTTTTACACGAAATTAGGAAAATGATATTAACCAAATTACCAAAAATAAATAAATCAGAAAATGAATTAAACGATAAAGCAGAACAAATAGTCTATTTTTCTTGCAGATGTAGAATCGTCAGAAGCTAAGATGTTTATATGCCCAGTCCCGCAAAATGACTAGTATTGTTACATATGCCGCAGCCCGAACGAGCTGGTACGCTGTAGCGCGAGCCGACACGCATCAGTACGAAAAATAGACGAGCTAAAGCGAGAGAACACACAACGAGACCAACTGGTGCGAGCGGCTAACGAGCTGCAAACGAGCAGCAAATGAGTTACATACGCAACATGGCGAGCAAACTGCGTATTGTATCGTACTGCTATGAGCAACAGCGAGCTTATAGCGTGACCATAGGCAACCGTAGGCAGTCTCTGTATACGAGCGGCATACGAGCTACCTACGAGCTAGATACGCAATAGTGTGACAGCTACCTTCAAATTTACTGCGTATTGCTGGGCACGGCTGCGTATTGATATACCCCGCAGAGCGCAGCAATACGCAGCAGCATACGCAAAGGTGTGACTGAGGCATTACAGAGCACACCATCCAAACAAAACCCAAGAGAGGAAAACTGCTCCTCAGTTGTCAATGCCCAAAAATGGTTACGAAGTCGTTATTGTTAAAACAGCTGAATGTTCTCATTAAGATGCACATAATCAGAAGGCGGTGACTATCATTGGATCAAAGAAATAATCACGTTGAATGTCCATCCGTAATAGGTTCATGGTCTAATGGATTTGAGAGCCAATGCGGATTTTGGATTTCTTAAATGGAATTTTTCAGTTTGCCTTGTAGGGTAAGAGTGGATGGTTTTATTCAAATTAAACAATGGGGTAAAGTATGAAGGTAGTAGACCATTTTGTAAGTGAAACATGAAAAGATACAACTATGTTATCATTTCTATTATATAACACATCCACCTCTTGGACATGTGTTTCTTATAAATACGAACCATTAAAATCCTGAAATGTTTTACAGTTCTCGTCTTTAAGCCACGTCTCCCTGAATACATATAACATGCGGTTTTTCTTTTAGATTATAAATGTAATTTTGACATTCATCCATGCAATGGATTAAACCTTGTCCATTCCACTGCGCTATGTACAACACTTCACTGCGTTCTCTTATCATTCAAGAGCGCCATCAACGTCGTAGGTTCCATTTTTATGTTTAAAATATATGCCTTTACTCTGTTCAGTTACGATTTGCACTATATTTTCCAACTCGTTTTCTGCTTTTGTCTGATATGTTACTGCCAAAAACTCGACGAAACTGTCCTTTATTTCGATATGGTTCAAGGGCTTTGGGGGGACATGATGTTCTCTTTGTTTTGGATTTGGACGCATTCCTGTGCCTGATCCTGATGAAACATTGGAGTCATTCACATGGCCATGGAGTTAGAGCATTCATTACGGGTTTTGTTTTGATTTGGTTAGCTGAATCAGAATAGGATAGGTTTGGGTCACTTTTCATTTTGAGACTTTTCTTTTGTATCCTTGTACTTTGTCCACTGGATAGCTGACGAGTGTGGGTTTGCACAGTTCACGCATTTGGGCGCAAATTCTTGATAAGGGCAATCTCCACAACATCTTTAACAACGCTGGCTTTTTTAGTGCCAATTTTTGCTCAATTAAAAGACCGAATTTTGGCATTTATAGCAATACATATTTACACCGGCTTTTTATGTGGCTTTAAAGTTTGGTAGTACATATGGGAAATCCAAAACGTAGGCTACTAGAAATAAACTTATGTCGACCCCAACGGCCAGCTATAATCATCATCAGGTGAACGCGTATTACGAGACATTGCGTACTTGGATATGAAGCTCAATATAGTTGACGCTTTATGCATGTCGTTCCGGAATAGTTAGTAGTACTGGCGTCAAATTCTAGTAAACTTGGTGTTAACTTCGAAACATTGGTGTAGCTACGTGGATCAAAAGAAAGTAACCATTAGAGCTATGAATGGTAAGGAGGTGATATCATTTTGTCTAGCAGCGCTTACGTGTTTTTCAATTGGTGGATTTTACAGATTGGATCTTATTCGCTACGACAAGAACGATATGCACAACGCACCCCCGATTGCTCCACACTGGTTAATACGGAATGCTAGCGGAGTAAGAAACAACCTGCTCGAACCAGAAGCTAACGGGTGGAGTTCTTCCCATCTTCAAAATGAAACATCGCAATCTGAAAGTAAGCCACTTTGTTACCGTCAGGTCCAGATATGGAGAGGCAGCGCGAGCCCCCAGACGCCGGCAAAATCCCAATGCCCAGGGCTTGAATGTGGAATTAGTTTGGTCGAGGATACGAGTTATGAGACCATGGTGAAAAGTGACTCCGTAGTTTTCTTTCATCGATCGCGGTGGGATTGGACAGAGATGCAAAGGAGACGCCCATTAAATCAAGCCTGGGTTTTCTATTCCTTAGAGAGTCCTCGACACACGAACGGAAATGCAATACCACCCAGTAAATATGACCGCATATACAACTACACGATGTCATACAGGCCATCGTCAACGATACACTTACCGTATGGTCTCTATGATGAGACCATACCGCAGATATCTTCTGGTGAAAATCGAAATTGGGCCAAGGAAAAAAATGGATTAGTGGCCTGGGCTGCATCCAATTGCGGTTATGCTTCTTGGAGGCGTCATGAATTTGTTAAAACACTTGCAAAGCACGTCAGCGTCGACATGTATGGAGGTTGTGGAAACATAAAGTGCCCTAGGAACTCAGATGGCTGCTGGAAGCGCATTACGAGTCATAAGTTCTACCTGGCAGTGGAAAACAGCGAATGCAGGGACTACATCACAGAAAAGTTCTGGTGGAATTCTCTCAGTCATGACATTGTACCCATCGTCTATGGCCCTCCGCGGGAAGATTATGAGCGTGTTGCGCCCCCAAATTCATTTATACATCTACAGGATTTTAAAGATTTTGCTGAACTCGCCGATTATATACATCTTCTTGATTCAAATGAGACATTGTACAATTCATATTTTGAATGGAAGAAACAAGGGTCAATACGCAGGATTGGAGAAGACGCACTTAAATCTGCACCATTTCTGTGTAAAGTAGTCGCGAAAGTATTGGATCATGAAAAGAAATTAACCGGTCGTTACAAGGGAGAGTACCAGGGAGAGGAAAAGGAGCATCCTTCCATTCACGATTTCTGGTCAAACTCTTGCATTAAACCAACGGGCTTCCCACATGATTTCTAATGTCATTCCTGATATATTTCTTTATATATATCTTTATATATATATATATATATCGAGGGGTCAGTAACACAAAGACGTAACTCCATTTTGGCCATTTTAAGAATAAAAAAAGGTGGTTTATGTGTCACTGAACACTTGGTCCTTAATGAGTTAAGTCTACGTTTCACTAGCCATTGAATTCAATGAGGTGTTGGTGGAGTTAAGTCTTTGTGTTTCCTGGATAGCCCACATTTTTCTGAACATATTAATATAAAATACTCATTTTGGCAAAATGTCGAGTTACGTCTTTGTGTCACTGAACCCTCGATATAAGATACCTGTATTTTACATTTTATAACTAAATCATTTGAACCCTTTTTAAATATTGTCATTTATTTTTATGTGAACAATTTGTTCTTCTCCCAATTTGTCTTCCTTGATAATGTGACATTATCAAACCTTGCGTCTACGAGTATTCAACAAAGACCTTCATACAACCAGTCCCCCTTTCATATTGAGTTATGAAAAACACAAAATACGTCAAATTTAGAAGGGGTAAGAATAATTTAGTTATGTATATTTGTAGTTGAATATATGTTTATATATATTTGTATATATATATATATATATATATATATATATATATAAATCTTTAGAAAATCTGAATAATGAAAGATTCTAGATTTTAATTCTAGTTGTTGATATTTGTAGAATTCATTCGAACCTTATTTGGTACAAGTATAATATGTGTGTGAAAGCAACAACAAAAAAGGGGGAAAACAATACATTTCTGGCAATTAATCAGACAAATTCCTGAAAACCGGGACCTCGATTTTATCCGATTCAGGCATAGAATTTATCTTATAAAGGATTGGTCCGTTCGATAACCCAAACCAAAGAAAAAACGGAAGTATATTTACATACCATGATGAAAAAGCTTTGGTTGACGCCATATATCAGATTTTTAAGCTGGGAATTTAATTCTTCAGGGAACACATAAATTCATTAACCTGTTAAATTGTTTTGCTCGCGGCTAGTTTTATGTATCAAAAGTTAAATATTGTATTTAATTTCAAACGCCGCAAAATAATGGTATTTGGAGTCTTTCATATCAATACAAATATTGGATAGCCTGTATTTAGCCAAGGTAACGATGCGACGGTAATATCATATTCGGAAAAGTGTCAAGTCGAAAACTACAATATGTTAATGGGACCGTATCTTTTAGACATAATAATTTCTCCCCTTGAGTATTACAAAAAAAAACATGCATTCACCTACCTACTCACCCCCTTTGTGTCCAGTACGAATACGCATCAGCGAGCCCCTAGAATGCCTAAGGGAAGTTGAATAAATGAATGACCCCCATAGGGATCCCGATGAAATCCTTTTTAATCTTGTTTTTATTAAGTTCTTGGAAGATTTGAACAATATTTTTTAGGGTTATCATTGTATTGTGCAAGTGTGGAAGAACATCAGATAAAATATGTTCCCTCAGAAGCATCGCTCCTCAATTGCCTTAATATTTTAAATTATACCACACGTTCGTGTAGTCCCATATACATTTACCAAGACTGGCCCAAATTACTTATCATTTTAATGACACCAATACTTGCATGCTAGATGATCAACCTTTTCTGATCCAGTCCACAACGTTTCTTTCAAAATGCAATCGCATGTGACCAGAACCAGATTAAAAAAAAAACGATTAGAGTTTTACAGTCACCGCTGAAATGATTTTTTTTTATTTCACCTCTTAATCTTCCTTCCGAATTTGTAGTTACTGAAACTTTCAGGATAAGATTTCGCAATACACTTAAAATGAACCAATACTCAATATGCGTTGTATTGGTTGCTTTCAAATGTACGGTACTATATAATTGTATTACTAAAACTGTATAATATGCTATTTTGCAAACAGATTTAGCATATCGTACGTTACATCACCCACTGTGTATCACTAAAAGTAACTTGAAAGAAGTACTTCAAGAAGTTCGCACGAACTTATAATGCAACTCATTGTCACAATGTGTATATTCTTTGTTATCAATTATACACAACTTACGCAAACTTTCCTAATATAATATAAAAATATAATGATTAGACAAGACTAGCGTCTGGATTAAAGCGATTGCCTTCGGCCTGTTCCTCCTATAACGGAAACACCAGTTCGACAAAGGTTAAAGATATCCGTCTGATACGTGTATTGAATCATCCGACGCTATTAAAATTGGATCGAAAAAGCATTCAACAAAAAACATAATCGAAGCTCAAGACCTCATTTTCGTGCCATATAAATTCACGCACATAGGAATAGAGACCGAAAGACAAATTGATACATATTTCTATGTTAAGCGGAACCTTTGCACATGCAGACACGGCAACAAAACAGACCAATAATGGTTAATAATATTCTTATTAGTTATAATAATGTGCATCATACAATGCCCCCCCCCCCTCCGGCCCCATTTAATGTTATTTGGGGTACGCGTATGCATGTTCCCTCCCTTTGAAAGCACCCCCCCCCCCCATATCTAAGGTGTGTATAGGTCATTACTGACTGGACTTTGTCGCGTGAAAAGTACCCCTTTACCGAAGATTTTGGGAACACGAATGCGGTGCCTCCGACCCCGGAGTGGGGAGGGGGGAGGGCAATAGCCCTATAAAAGGAATAGGTCGATTGATGTATTTCTCTTGTAACATTGGCACATTTAAATAGGTGACATGCAAGGGACCTACTTTATGAACCAATGATTCGGAGTAACTCACGTAAGCCTATATATATATATATATATATGATCAACATGCCGTGGGTGCTGGAGCCTATAGCTAGACTAGTCATCTGTCCCCACATGCACTGCAGTTCTACTGTGTACTGATGAATGATCAGACTTTCTAGCCTTGTATGTGGTCATTTGTTTTTCTTTCTTGCTTCCTTCCTTTCGTTTTTCTGCTTTGAGTAATCCATACATACAAAAACACGTTCTGCTTTTTTGAGGATTTCTCTTTTCCTTTATAATTCGACTTGAATTATGATGTGCTCATATATTTTCTATCTTAAAATGCTTTGATTCCTTATCGATATTTGACATATGACTATGCCCTACAAGTTTTTTTAAAACTTTGTACTAGTTTCCATTTTCCTGAGGCACGTTAAATTATATTGAACACAGACTTAAAGAGAAGGTTGAGTTCTGGGGAGAGTTGAAAAATAATTTGTGAGCGTTATCATAGTTATTATGCAAGTGTGTTAGAACATCAGAGAGAAAAAATGTCCCCTGAAAAGCATGGCTTTTCAAATGCCTTCATATTCTAAATATGACATGTAACACCTTAAATATGAGGCTTTATTTTTATGCCATGTTTGTGTAGTCACATACATCTTTCTGCGTACAGTGCTTGTTACCTTACCAAGACTGGGCCGATTTTCTTATCATTTTGATGACCCCAGAACCCTTGCAGTTCACACCAATATTTATATGCTACATGATCAACCTTTTCTGATCGATTCCACACCATTTCTTTCACAATGCAATCGCTTGATCAGAACTCAACTTTATCTTTACTTTTACACTGTTTATATCATTGTCATTTTTTAAATAATGATTGTGATAAAGAATTAATTGAACCAAATCAAAATATTAATATTGTAATATTACAAATCATTTTATTTTCAATGTCATGTTGCAAATATCATTTGATATTCATTTTATGTTAGCATTTTCTTCATGTTTTGATTGAGTAATAGAAAAACAATTTTTTGAGATGTTCAAAGTGAAGTGAAGTGAAAGTTAATTAGGCTGATTTTATTTTCATATCTCCTTTAATCTCGAGCGCTGTGATGTCAGCCGTGCTAAAGCAGGGGTATTAAAGGCCGTCAATACTACTGGGCCAGAAGGTATTAGACCACCCAGCCAGGTCACTGACAGGTGGCTATCTCATCAACTCAGCTCTCAACTAACATAAGAAAAAGAGTATCATGGGGACCAACAGGCACCGATTGAGGAAGTTTTCTATATAGAGGGAGCAAGTAGCTACAAGTAGGACAGTAGGGCTTTAATAGTGGATGTGCCGGACGTGAGCAAAGTACAAGACTTCACTGTTATCATTATGTTGTCATTATTATTATGAAAAATAATGAAGGTAATAAAATAGTGCTAGGAAGTCTACAACGTTGAAAACAAGTCGCAGGAAATTACTTTAAAAAAAAGGTATTAAAGCTTATCTGCCGTAGTTTACAGGAGGGATTATACCGCCCTACAAGGTCACTGGACAGGTGGTTATCTCATCAACTCAGCTCTCAGTTAACATAAGAAAAAGAGGATCATGGGGGACCAATGGTCACCGATTAGGCATTGTTTGTTATATAGAGGGCGCAAGTAGCTACAAGTAGTGCAGTGGGCCTTTAACACCAATTCATTCTATTATTCGAGGTGAAGTACACCATTATTTCATGTGTAAATAATATGTAATGTCATACGTTTAGCGTCCTATAACGGAATTATAAACTGTTTGCACTATAAAATGGCGCATCTAATTCATAATGCCTTTTAGCATGTATCACTGAAATACTTTAGACGCGATGTTGTGTATTCTACATGTGAAGCAAATATATATATACATTTTGTATGTACTTCAAATGATCACTTAGATAATAAGTTAAGTGTGAAAACAGTCGAATATCAATTTAACATTTTACATTAGGGGTCTTTCTTGTTTGGTAAGAGGACCTGCAAGTGCAGTTAAAAATGGGTTAACCATCCGTCTGTTTCTCTGTTTTTGTTAATTTCTTTGTACATTATTTCGTTCTTGATGATATTTTCTAACTGATCATCTGTTTGTATTATGTATATACATATATATACATTTTTTTTTTTTTTTTTTGGGGAGGGGGGGATTTTCTTTTGATTGTATTTTATGTTTTTGTATGTGCTGAAATAAAAACAAAGAAACAAACTATGAACTAGGTTTTCGCGTGTTTTGTGTGTGCTATGCCATCATATTTGCTTTGTCACTGAACCATGACTGTACGCAGCGGGGGCTATGGTAGGGGGCAGTTTCCATAAATAAAATTAAAAAAAGAAAATGCAATAAATTTTCAATAATTTATTGCATTTTACCCCGGTTCCCCAAATAAAAAACTCCTCTGGACAGCCATGCTATATGGCTCAAGGCACGGGCACACAGAGGATTTTTTTAATGTTGGGAACCGGGGTAAAATGCAATAAATTATTGAAAATTTATAGCATTTTCTTTGTTTTTTTAATTCATGGAAACTGCCCCCTACCCTAGCCCCCGCTGCGTACAGTCATGGTTCAGTGACAAAGCAATGGCCTCGTAACTGTGAGGCCCCAGGATCAAAACCGTGTCGATGTGCTATATTAGTGCCCTTTTGTGGGGCATTAATCCTCTTTACTGTCATTTATGCCTTAAGGGCGTAGGTCCCCTAGTTGATAAGCATAGTAGCATACACATGCTTTAGCAGTCACGCAAAACACACATTGGCAAATTACTATTCAATAAAATCTGAGAATGTATACTATTATCTAGATATATTATTTTTAAATTATTTTTTAAATAATTACATAAATTGGGGTAAAACAAAAATATTCCAACTTTATGAGCGACAGTGTACAATAGCAAAGTACATTAACAATAATAATATAAAATATTCGTCATTGCAATTACAATGTAACAATATATGTGATAACAAGGAGCCCCGGGATAGAGAGAAAGGGAAAGGGAAGAGGTGAAAAGGAGAAAAGGAGAGAAAAACAGAAGTGGTATAGTACAGAACAGGATAAAAGAAGAAGATTGTAACATTATGATGAGGAAGGAAAGATCTCCAAACATGATATATTAATCAATAATGGTATTATTGAATCGAAATAAGTGACGTATTACGGTAAATATTGCCAGTTTGGTACAGAATGGTTACAAGTTCATTGATAAGCAGGAAATGGTGACAAATTAATGTATATAGATCGATAAATTACAATTTGAGGTATATATTATAAGAACTAGACAGAACGGCCTTCAATATTTCGTCCCTGGATTCGGGGTACCTAGCTGAGTTAGTGATTTTGAATATTTCATTTAGACGGTATTTATTTTGTGGGGTTATGAGCCAACGTGAACCAATTTCGATACAGACTAGTTTGCTCTTCCACCCTGTTGTTGTTATGTCATGTGTGAGTCTTGTGTATCTGTCTTGTTTTCGTTGATGTACATTGTCAATGTTTGTTTCGAAGGGGACTGTGAGTTCGATGATGATAATGTCCTTATTTGTGTTGTCAATGTGACAGATGTCTGTTTTGTGTTGGGTAGGTATTATGTTTGGTGGTATGGTGCCCCCATTGATGCTTTCTCCTTCTATGTCTGCATATACTTTGGCGGCAGTGGCGGATCCAGGGGGGGGGGGGGGGGGCCGGGGTGCCCGGCCCCCCCCCCCCCTAGAGAAAAAAATCATGTAAAATCACGTTATTTTTACCTTTTTGGGGGGTTGCCCCCCCCCCCCCCCCCCCCTGGCGCTCAAGGGGGGGGGGTGCAAATTGAAAAATTTTCGAGGACAAAAAAAAAAAAAAAAAAAAATGTGCTCACTACCCACATTTTTTGTCTGGTTCCAGCTTACAGAGTCTGGTATTTTTGAGTGAATTTCATGTGCTTCCAAAGTGAACGACGTTTATCGTGACCACCCCCTTTCTCTATCTAGTCTTCGGACAAGGGCGTGATTTACAACATCGTCGCATTTGACCCTAGATCTACTGTAAGCCAGAGCATGACAGGTTTGGTAAAGGTCCGAAATGGAAGGTATGTGGATTGGCACCACGTAACGGTAATCCTAACCATAACTTAGTATATATATCTAATATTGTATCAAGAGATTTCAAATGCGTTGCATGGACATCATGAACGGTAAGCATGTAACGGAGAGACGGGAGTGCATATCTAGTGAGTATACATACTTTATATTCGTTTCGAATATTAATATTTTTGAGAGTGGATTCTATTTTTTCTTTCAGACATTCGAAGAATTCAGAAGTTTTCATCGAGAATGTCATAAGTGATCCTAAAAATTTAACTGGATGTCCGTGGACTGAGGATATTACATCGCTTCCAATAGTAATGCATGTTTTCATATTTTGAATGGCCAAGCATATCATTATTCTGCATGTATATATCTATTCTTGTACACATACGATATTATTTAATAAAGGAAGGGGAACAAAAATATTTTTTTTTGTAACAATATTCTAGATAATCGCTGAAAACTATCTATACAAGCAACTTCAATCTGAATTCATATGTGAATGTATTTTTCCGATGCTTGTTTCACAGGCAAACTTACAGTATATAGGAACCGTATAAGACGTAAGAATGTTGAATGAATCGTTTAGCATGTCTTTTCATCGCCAAAATTTCGGAAATATAACCCTTTCCCCCATGATATGGGCTGTACATATATGCACCTACACATACTTCTGGGGAAAGAGAAAAATGAACGTCGTCGCTCCTGATCACCGTGACACAGCTTCAGCGGACGGGGGGGGGGGGCACATAGCCCCCCCCCCCACCCCCTTCAAGTGGTGAGGAAAAAAATAGAGAGAGACAGACAAAGCGATTAAAAAAAAAAAAGGGGTCGGATAGGGGAAAGGACCAGAAAAGATGACGCCTTGAATACACCCCCCCCCCCCTATCAGTTCCCTTGCGAATACGCATCTCATTTTCGAATTATATTCTGGTGGCTTAGCGTCAAATTTATCGATTATCGTTACTTGCCGGATAAAAGCACCTTTTTTGGTACAGGGCTTCCTTAGGAACTACTTAACGGTATTATACTAAGAGCCCCTGGCAAAGAATTCTGGACTTTAACAAATATATACCCCAAGTTCCGCTTCGTTGCCTTTTCATAATATATTGGATTTATTGTTTATTGTTGCGGTATAACCTCAGAATTCCCATTAGATCAGTTATAATCATGGTTGATTAATTACACTTAATCATGGACAAAATGCACTCTCTTTGATACAAAAGAAGACCTACAACTGTTTTTACGGGCTTTGAATTTGTTTACATTATCCAATCGACCTTCTTTTTTTTTATAACGTAAAAATGGAAGCATATTATTTATCTTTGGAATGATGCCCCATTTCGAATGGTTGAGAATGCCCAGTTCAGGCCATGCAGTTCGTGTGGAGCGGGTCCGAAAGGATATCCTCAAAATGCGCTGATATTAGGGACTTTTAGATTCTGCACGACGAGAACGTGGACTGCCCTTTTAAGGCAATGTGATGTCCTTTTAAGGCACTGTCAGTCACGTCACATTGCCTTAAAAGGGAAGTCCACGTTCTCGTCGTGCAGAATCTAAAAGTCCCTATTGTCGAAGGTGTATATCCGTGTGCAATATGAAGTGTCTTTTAAGAGTTTAATTGAAGATATTGCCTTTGTTACTTGTATATGTTTGTTTTCCTTTGTAGCATTTTTAGCCCATAAACAAATTCTTCGCAATAATATTCACATACATGTATGTTGTTGCATTGTATTGTATTAGTTAAGTCTTATTTTGAACGTATTTGCACCCAGGTTGTAGAGTAATCATGTACTTTTAAGAATGCTACCAGTTGCCTGATGATTGCTCGCAGAGCGTGAAACTCGGAGTAGCAACCATTTCCATTAGTCTGCCCTATTCAATATATAATGTTTGCTCTGCCTATAGGCATTGAGCACTGTACGGAACGATAGATCAAAGCTAAGTATATATAGAGAGAGGTATATACAATGCGACCCAGAAAAACGAAACCGAGAATAATCGATGTTTTATTCTAACTTAATTACAATTATAATTAATGAATGACACATATTTGTAAAGCTTTGATCCTCCTCCAAAGAGTCGTTGAAGATCAGACATATACGAAAGACTTCATGCATGGCTGATTGTCAATGAAACGGAGTTAAGTCTTTTGTCAATTCTGCTTGTTGCTACGGCAGGCAGCCAGTGAAAACGAACTTTTAAAATCAAATTATGGAAATGCAAGCATCACTTTAAACAAACAGTACTTTGTCATTCCTTTCTCATTTAACCTGATGTAGGTGTCATGTGAAAGGGCAGAAACTGAACTTTCTAGAAATTGTGACTTAGTTATGTTAAAACATCGATAATTCTCGGTTTCGTTTTTTTCTGGGTCGCAATGTATATCTATAGATTATATGAAGCGCAATACCCCTTAAAATGCGTACGTAATTGACGGGATAAATCTTTCAATAGGCGTATCCGTTTTACTGGCAACGGTTTTCCCTTGGATTCTTTTGTATAATACCAAGAGGATGACCAGGACCAAAATATATCGAAAGTGTTTTCTATGAAGCTTGATATATCGAAAGTGTTCTTCTATCAAGCTTAGATATAATTAAAGCGTTATTCTATCAAACTTGATAGAATAACACGTTTGTTATATCCTGGTCGTGGTCATTCTCGTGGTATTATAACAAAAAAAAAATGAAATATCAACGAGCATTTGTGCGCGCGCATGTGTGTATTTGTGTGGTTTTGCTTCTGCATCCGTCATTTGATACATTAAATTCATTCCCTCTCTTTAATCCCAATATATCACATACTGTAGGTATTAATACCTTGGCGCGAGTCAAGTTTTCGCACTCTCGCAAACAATGCCTTCTGTTCACCCAAGCTGAACACATACCACAGACAAATGATACCAAATGATATGGGATAAAACGCTCTTTCATAAGATGTATACGAATTTACTGTTCATAGATGATAAATAAATGATTGCAAAATAATTTGCAATTTTTTAGGTGTAATTGTTTTTTGGACTCACACGGGATTGTTCTACTTCTACTTCTATGGTAATACCAGGGCTGAAACTAACAAGCCCTGGTAATACTTATCAACGCCTGTTCAGCATCTAGTTGAGGGTAAGGCATAGAGTTTTTATATACAGCTCTATGCGGTACAGTTCCTGAAAAGGGAACTAAATTGTTTCAAGAGCCACCTTGAACTGCATGCTCCAAAGAAGGTAGTTCGACGAAAATCCTTAAGTGTCCCGGGTAAATAACTAAATTTGTAAGTGTCCATTGAAGAGTCTCATATATCGTTGTTGTTGACTCCTCCTTGTAGTTCGCTCCCTCGGTTTGATGTAATCCGGTATTGGTATCGCAATTTCGTTATTTGCTATCTTGTAGAACATTGACAAACGTGCCCGTTTTCTTCTTTCTTCAAGAGTTGGGATATCAAGTAGTTCTCTCATGGATGTTACACTGGCATATATATATATGGGAAATCCAAAACGTACTAGAAATAAACTTATGTCGACCCCAACGGCCATCTAGGTATAATCATCATCAGGTGAACGCGTATTACGAGACATTACGTACTTGGATATGAAGCTCAATATAGTTGATGCTTTATGCATGTCGTTCCGGAATAGTTAGTAGTACTGGCGTCAAATTCTAGTAAACTTGGTGTTTACTTCGAAACATTGGTGTAGCTACGTGGATCAAAATAGAGTAACCATGAGAGCTATGAATGGTAAGGAGGTGATATCATTTTGTCTAGCAGCGCTTACGTGTTTTTCAATTGGTGGATTTTACAGATTGGATCTTCTTAGCTACGATCAGAACGGTATGCACAACGCGCCTCCGATTGCTCCACACTGGTTAATACGGAATGCTAGCGGAGTAAGAAACAACCTGCTCGAACCAGAAGCTAACGGGTGGAGTTCTTCCCATCTTCAAAATGAAACATCGCAATCTGAAAGTAAGCCACTTTGTTACCGTCAGGTCCAGATATGGAGAGGCAGCGCGAGCCCCCAGACGCCGGCAAAATCCCAATGCCCAGGGCTTGAATGTGGAATTAGTTTGGTCGAGGATAAGAGTTATGAGACCATGGTGAAAAGTGACTCCGTAGTTTTCTTTCATCGATCGCGGTGGGATTGGACAGAGATGCAAAGGAGACGCCCATTAAATCAAGCCTGGGTTTTCTACTCCTTAGAGAGTCCTAGACACACGGGAGGAAATGCAATACCACCCAGTAAATATGACCGCATATACAACTACACGATGTCATACAGGCCATCGTCAACGATACACTTACCGTATGGTCTCTATGATGAGACCCTACCGCAGATTTCTTCTGGTGAAAATCGCAATTGGGCCAAGGAGAAAAATGGATTAGTGGCCTGGGCTGCATCCAATTGCGGTACAGCTTCTTGGAGGCGTCATGAATTTGTTAAAACACTTGCAAAGCACGTCAGCGTCGACATGTATGGAGGTTGTGGAAACATAAAGTGCCCTAGGAACTCAGATGGCTGCTGGAAGCGCATTACGAGTCATAAGTTCTACCTGGCAGTGGAAAACAGCGAATGCAGGGACTACATCACAGAAAAGTTCTGGTGGAATTCTCTCAGCCACGACATTGTACCCATCGTCTATGGCCCTCCGCGGGCAGATTATGAGCGTGTTGCGCCCCCAAATTCATTTATACATCTACAGGATTTTAAAGATTTTACTGAGCTCGCCGATTATATACATCTTCTTGATTCAAATGAGACATTGTACAATTCATATTTTGAATGGAAGAAACAAGGGTCAATACGAAGGATGGCAGCACAGTCACTTAAATCTGCACCATTTATGTGTAAAGTAGTCGCTAAAGTATTGGATCATGAAAAGAAATTAACCGGTCGTTACAAGGGAGAGTACCAGGGAGGGGAAAAGGAGCATCTTTCCATACACGATTTCTGGCAAAAATCTTGCATTAAACCAACCGGCTTCCCACATGACTTCTAATGTCATTCCTGATATATTTCTTTATGTATATATATATATATCGAGGGGTCAGTGACACAAAGACGTAACTCCATTTTGGCCATTTTGAGAAAAAAAAGTAGTGTTTGTGTCACTGAACACTTGGGCCTTAAGGAGTTAAGTCTACGTTTCAATAGCCATTGACTCCAATGGGGTTTTGGTGGAGTTAACTCCTTTGTGTTTCTTGGAAGGCCCATATTGTGTTAAAAATTATGATATAAAATACTCTACTCATTTTGGCAAAATATGGAGTTACGTCTTCGTGTCACTGAACCCTCGATATAAGATACTTGTATTTTACAATTTATAACTAAATCATTCGAACCCTTTTTATATTTTGTCATTTATTTTTATGTGAACATTTTTTCTTCTCCCAATTTGTCTTCCTTGATAATGTGACATTATCAAACCTTGCGTCTACGAGTATTCAACACAGACCCTACTACAACCAGTCCCCCTTTCATTTTGAGTTATGAAAAACCCAAAATACGTTAAATTTACAAGGGATAAGAATATTTTAGTTGTATATATTTGTAGTTGATATATGTTTATATATATTTTTATATATATAAATCTGTTTGAAAATCTGAAGAATGAGAGTTTATAGAATTTATTTCGAGTTTTTGATATTTGTAGAAGTCATTTGAACCTTAATTGGTATAAGTATATTATGTGTGTGAAAGCAACAACAAAAAAGGGGGGAAAAACAATAAATTTCTGGCAATTGATCAGACAAATTCCTAAAAACCGGGACCTCGATTTTATTTAATTCAGGCATAATATTTATCTTCAATATAAAGGAGTGTTCCGTTCGATAACCCAAACAAAATATAAACATTTTGAACTTATGAAAGAAGTTCTGCTAATATTAAAAAGCTTTGGTTGACGCCATATATGAGATTTAAGCTGGGAATTTAAATCTTGGTCCCAACAAAAATAGCAACGACTCACCCAGCCGCTGAGTAAGCGGGGGGTGGGGGGGGGGTAAGAGCACATTTAGAAAAAAAAAATTGGCCGGGGGGGGGGGGGCACGTCCCTGTTTTCCAGTACATTTTTGGTGAATTTGGGGCTGGTTTTAACAATTTTTTGGCCGGGAGGGGGGACGTGCCCCCTGTGCCCCCCCCCCCCCTAGATCCGTCCCTGTTTAATACTTTATGAACCAATGATTCGGAATAAGTCCACGGAAGTCTATACAAATACGTATATAGCTACTTCCTCAACATGTCGTGGCTGTTGGAGCCTAGCTAGACTAGTCCTCCGTCCCCAAATGCACTGCAGCTGTACTGTGTATTGATTATGCATATGAGTTCCGAGCCGTGCGTGTGGGCATTTGTTTCTCTTTCTTGCTTCCTTTCTTTCGTTTTTTTGCTTTGAGTAATCCATACACACAACAATATGTTCTGCTTCTTGGAGGTTGACGTATGATGTACTTATATATTTTCTATCTTAAAATGCTTTGATTTCTTATCGATATTTGATATATGACTATGCCCTACAAGTTTTTTTTAAACTTTCGACTAGTTTCCATTTTTCCTGAGGCATGTTAACTTCTATTGAACACAGACTTAAAGAGAAGGTTGAGTTCTGGGGAGAGTTCAAAAATAATTTGTGAGCGTAGTTATTATCCAAGTGTGTAAGAACATCAGAAAACAAAATGTCCCCTGAAAAGCATGGCTTTTAAAATGCCTTCATATTCTAAATATTACAAGTAACACCTTAAAGATGAAGTTCTATTTTTATGCCACATGTTTGTGTAGTCCCATACATCTTTCTGTGTACAGTGCTTGTTACCTTACCAAGACTGGGCCGATTTTCTTATCATTTTGATGACCCCAGAACCTTGTAGTACACACCAATATCTATATGCTACATGGTCAGCCTTTTCTGATCGATTCCACACCATTTCTTTCACTATGCAATCGCTTGATCAGAACTCATCTTTAATTTACACTGTTTATATCATTGTCATTTTTGTTATAATGATTGTGATAAAGAATTAATTGAACCAAATTAAAATATTAATATTGTAATATTACAAATCATTTTATTTTCAATGTTGCAAATATTATTCGATATTCATTTTATGTTAACATTTTGTTCATGTTTTGATTGAGTAATAGAAAAACAATTATTTGAATTGTTCAAAGTCAAGTGAAGTGAAGTGAAAGTTAATTAGGCTGATTTTATTTTCATATCTCCTTTAACCTCGAGCGCTGTAATGATAGCCGTGCTAAAGCAGGGGTATTAATAGTGGAGCGCCATTTTCATATATGGCACGAGTCTGGTACATTGGCAGGAATGAAAATGGAATAACACCAATGTGAGCAAAGTACAAGACTTCATTGTTATCATTACTGTCTTGTTAAATTATTATTATGAAAAATAATGAAGGTAATAAAATAGTGCTAGGAAGTCTACAAAGTGGAAAACAAGTCGCAGGAAATGACTTTAAAAAAAAGGTATTAACACCAATTCACTCTATTATTCAAGATGAAGCCCACCATTATTCCATATGTAAATAATATGCAATGTCATACATTTAGCATCCTATAACGGACTTTTAAACTGTTTGCACTATGAAATGGCGCATCTAATTCATAATGCATTTCATAACATGTATCACTGAAATACTTAAAACGCGATGTTGTGTATTTTACATGTGAAGCAAATATATATATAAATTTTGTATGTACCTTAAAGGATCACTTAGATAATGAGTAAAGTGTGAAAACAGTCGAATATCAATTTAAAATTTTACATTAGGAGTCTTTCTTGTTTGGTAAGAGGACCTGCAAGTGCAGTTAAAAATGGGTTAACCATCCGTCTGTTTCTCTGTTTTTGTTTATTTCTTTGTACGTTATTTCGTTCTTGGTGATATTTTCTAACTGATAAACTGTTGGTATGTATTTATAAATATATATATATATATATTTATATGTATTGGATAAGGCAGACTATAATGGAACATGGTTGCAACTCCGAGTTTCACGCCTTGCGAGCGATCATCAGGCAACGGAGGAATAGACCAAATCTAAGTATATATTTATATATATATACACTGTTGGTCATAATGGTGGAATATTAATTTTTACCCCAGTTCAGGGAAGGATTTAAAAAAATTAGTTATTTCCAATAGATCTAGATAATGGCATACATTCTCAGATTATCTTGAATATTAATTTGCGAGTGTTTGTTTTGCGTGACTGCTTAATCATATGTGTGCTACTATGCTAATCAGCTTAGGGACCTACAATGTACGTCCTTAAGTCATAATTGACAGTAATGAGGATTAATGCCTCACAAAAGGGCACTAATATAAAGCTGATCGACACGATTTTTATCCTGGGGCCTCACAGTAACGAGGCCATTGCTTAGCCCCTGAATCATGACTGTACGCAGTGTTTGCTAGGGTACGCGGCCCCTTCCACAAATCCCCCAAAACGAAGAAAATGCAATAAATTGTCAAAAATTCATTGCATTTTCCCCCGGCTTCCAACAGGAAAAATTCCTCTGTAGGGCCATGCATTATTGTTTAAGGCATGGCCACACAGAGGAATTTTTCCTGTTGGGGGCCGGGGGGAAATGCAATGAATTTTTGACAATTTATTGCATTTTCTTCGTTTTGGGGGATTTGTGGGGGCGGCCGCGTACCCTAGCAAACACTGCGTACAGTCAGGATTCAGGGGCTAAGCAATGGCCTCGTTACTGTGAGGCCCCAGGATAAAAATCGTGTCGATCAGCTATATTAGTGCCCTTTTGTGAAGCATTAATCCTCATTACTGTCAATTATGATTTAAGGACGTATGTTCCCTAGCTGATTTGCATAGTAGCACACAAGTGATTTAGCAGTCACGCAAAACAAACACTCGCAAATTAATATTCAATAAAATCTGAGAATGTATGCCATTATCTAGATCTATTAGAAATAAATATTTTTTTTAAATCCTTCACTAAACTGGGGTAAAAATAATTATTCCACCATTATGACCAACAGTGTATATATATATATATATATATATACATTTTTTGTTCATTTTTTTCATTTTTTTTTGGTGGGGGCTATTTTCTTCTGATTGTATTTTATGTTTTGGTATGTGCTGAAATAAAAACAAAGAAACAAACTATGAAGTAGGTTTTCGCGTTTTTGTGTGTGTGCTATGCCATCATATTTATGCATTTTAAATCACTTAAAATTCCATGGAAAAGAAGATTCATTTATTCTGAAAGTTTCGCTCCTCATATGTTCCAATCATTCTTACCTCCATCGTATATCTCTTTAGTTATTCATGGCGGGTAAATATTACAAAGAATTGGCCACTATACAATGCGCAACTGTGTGGAGTTCTTATTACCTACTTCCCTTTTATTCAACTGTCGATGTAAACTTGAGATGGTTTCAGTTCAAGATACTGAATAGAATTATTTATATGAAAGATGCTTTGTTAACGTTTAAATTAGTTACAGATAACTTATGTACATTCTATAATAACAGTGAATAAACGATTAAACATAAATGTTGTTATTATATTCATTCAAACGAAATAATGGTCAAAACTTGAGTATTGGCTGTCCCGTAATAATGTACTTATTAAGTTTAAAAATTAAAATAAATTGTTTAGGTTTCATGAAAATAAAAACAGTGCCCTCAACTGTAATATGATTATAGTAGGAAAGAAAGTTTTGCAGCCAAGTGCAAAAAGTGTTTGCCAGCTTTTGATCACATAATATCAGCGATAAAGTGTTATTATGACATTGAAAAGTAAATATGTAAAAACAAATCTGAAAGAAAGAAATCTTTGAAAAAGTGGTTACATTTTGCAAATTTTTTCTGATTGTTTATTTCTTCTCAAATTATTTTCTCAAGTAAATCTGTAATATTAAAAAAAAAGTGAACTACAATTTGTAACTGATATATTTATAATGATGATAAATCAAGTCTTTATTAGAGATCATGCATACACAAAAAACCAGGCCCGTCAACCCAGTGGGTTAGGCGGCAGGTTATAATCAAAACTATGTACAATAACAAAGTACATTAACAATAATAATATAAAATATTCGTCATTGCAATTACAATGTAACAATATATGTGATAACAAGGAGCACCGGGATAGAGAGAAAGGGAAAGGGAAGAGGTGAAAAGGAGAAAAGGAGAGAAAAACAGAAGTGGTATAGTACAGAACAGGATAAAAGGAGAGAAAAATAGAAGTGGTATAGTACAGAACAGGATAAAAGAAGAAGATTGTAACATTATGATGAGGAAGGAAAGATCCCCAAACATGATACATTAATCAATAATGGTATAATTGAATCGAAATAAGTGACGTATTACGGTAAATATTGCCAGTTTGGTACAGAATGTTTACAAGTTCATTGATAAGCAGGAAGTGATGAAAAGTTAATCGATAGAGATTGATAAATTACAATTTGAGGTATTGATCCAATTTCCATGCTGGCTCACGTCTTCCCTGGAATATAACAAAAGAACTAAACAGAACGGCCTTCAATATTTCGTCCCTGGATTCGGGGTACCTAGCTGAGTTAGTGATTTTGAATATTTCTTTTAGACGGTATTTATTTTGTGGGGTTATGAGCCCACGTGAACCAATTTCGATACAGACTAGTTTGCTCTTCCACCCTGTTGCTGTTATGTCATGTGTGAGTCTTGTGTATCTGTCTTGTTTTCATTGATGTGCATTGTCAATATTTTGTCGATGTTTTCACGAAGTGACGGTAGTGAAAAAAATTGCATTCACTTTGCGTGACGATTTTTCTCACTACCGTGAAAACAGGGACGATTTGTTTCGAAGGGGACTGTGAGTTCGATGATGATAATGTCCTTATTGTTGTTGTCATTGTGGCAGATGTCTGGTTTGTGTTGGGTAGGTATTATGTTTGGTGGTATGGTGCCCTCATTGATGCTTTCTCCTTCTATCTATGTAAGACCGTTGATGACTTTATTCACATGCCCCAGACGTATGGAACGCGGCACACGTCTGCTAAATAACGGGCAGACGTCTGCTAATTGACCGCCTGTTATTTAGCAGACGTGTGCAAGGTGCGATGGCACACGCCTGCTAGTTTGTTAGCACACGTGTGCCCTTGTCCATACGTATGCTGTTTACTGCGCATGCGTCTGGAATTGATCGACTAATCAGATACCTTGTATGTGTGTGTTTGGACAGTGTGTAATATTACCGTTCTTAAAAGTATTGACTTTGATTTCTATGTCAGAAAAGAAGTATACATTGTAAAAGTACTTCCATTGAGGTTGGAACTTTCTGATGCAAAGAATAGTATGTCAAATTATAAACGAAGTACCGAACTGCTATATATGAACGTTTATCCTCCACCTAGTATTGGAGTATGTATAAAGCTAGCCCGTTTGATAAAGAAAAGGTAAGTCATCTCAAGGGATATGGAGACCGGGCATTTTCTTCTTTTGCTCCTCGCCTGTGGAATTCCCTCCCATCATCTATTCGCGAAATTGACAACCTGGACCACTTCAAAGCTTCACTCAAAACTGATGAATGGTAGTTTCCAGATTTACAATTTATCATTCAGAACCTACTCTAATTGCAAATTAGGTGATATACTATGCAACAGTGCCATTGTGATAATGTGTATGATCCAGTGTAGATACATAGTGTTGGAACAACATCTTCCATCTTCCATCTCTCCCTTATCTCTCTTGGGTCACTCTGTACAGAGGTCAACCCTCACTCGTGGTAGGGGAACACACACACACACACTCTCTCTTTTTCTCTCCCTTTCTTCCCCAGTATTCTCGTTCATGTGTTGTTGAGCAACACTCTCCATTGGGCTAGGACAGGGGGATTAGTGATAGGAGGCATGTTTATACTTAAGAGCTCAGATTAGAAGTTGGAAACACTGTGAAGAGTTTGCATTTGCTTGGCACAAGGGATTATCTGAACATTATTATTTGGTAGTTTTCAATCGAATCAACCTGCTCATAATTATCCCATAGGCCTAATTGTATTTAAAGGTTGATGTTTGGATGTTGATTGGCTTATAATACAACATGATTGTATTGCTGTATATTGCAAACGTGGAAGTTATCAAATTTCTTAGTGACAATCAATATTCTTTAGTCTATATTTTTTGTCTTGTATATAGTTTATGATTATTCCTTTATATCGTCCCTTTTTCACGAAGTGACAGTAATGAGGAAAATTGCATATAATTTCGTTTTTTTTTTTTGTTGCATTTTTTTCGACATCATTCACTAACATCTTAAACCTCACAACATTTTGAACCACAATAATATCTTATTATGTCACTATGACGATGACGTAAACAAGAAAATACCTAGTAAAAGGATTTCCTGTTTTCACGAAGTGACGGCTAAGTACGCGCTGCGCTCATCCCTTTCGATAAGTGTCCCCTTTTCTACTCATCATTAAACGTGCACCAATTTCAAGCGATTAAGATATTTCCCCGAAAGCTCGCTCGCTACGCTCGCTCGCATTTATAGATGTTATAGTTATGTTACTTATTAAAGGCCTTTTTAGTCTTCCGTTATGGGAATGTGCTTAGAACCACATCAGGATTGGTTTTGTTTCACTTTATAAAAAGTAAATATTTGCACTGGGACCTAACAACTCTTAAAATTAATCCTCCCTCGCTTTGCTCGCTCGCAAATGAATTTTCAGATCACAACACAAATGCAAAGTATGATGCTTAAGCAATATCTTATATGATGTATAAAGAGAAACAAATACTGAAAATGTAATTACAATATATAGGGGTATATCCCAATGCCGAAAAATTGTACATTTTCGCTTTAAGATTTCCCTTCGAAGGTGCCCTTTTCCCCAGAAGGTGCCCTTTTTTGTTGGTGCCCCCCCCCCCGACTTTGAAAGTCGCTCCGCCGCCTCTGCCGCCAAATAATCCGAACATAAGAATCAACCGAGGGTAATCAACTATTAAACGAATTTATCATGAGTCATTGAAAAATTAATTAATACTGCTTGTCAAGTATTATTGAAGAGCAGTAAAGGCGAACGCGATTGTCGCTACAATTCAGAAATCATTGCTTGGATTGCTTTTCTCTCAAAATTACCGTGAGATATCAAGCTACATAAAACTATGATCGACAAAAAAGATATAGTCTTTAAAAAATTCAGAAACATTAGAACTTGAATGAATAAAACATAATGCAAATTAATGAGAATAGAATGAATAGGACAATAATGATCACAATAACAAACATAATAATTACAAAAATAACATTAGTATTTTAAACACCACCAACCATAATAAAAATTGTTGTCATTATTATTATGATACTGCTGCTAATATTACTCCTACTACATATACTAGGAAGAAGGAGGGGAAGAGGAAGAATCGTATTGTTAATTTTCTGTATTATCGAGGCATACAAATGCACAGGGAGGTAAGAGAGGGAAAAGTAAGGCGATGAAGAGGGAGAGAGAGGGAGAGAGAACGAGTGGGGGTAGCCTATGGCCCGGGTTCAAATTCAGTTCTCTTTAATTTATTTGACCCACTACTGATGATCATAATTTTATCTACCATGTGATTGCCATGTGTACGCCACACCGAATAGCACTAGCTCACAATTGTTTATTGTTGTAAAGAACTTATTGGCATGCAGCCAGTAGATTTTCATCATGTGTTTGATCTTGTATTGAAAACAAGGTCAAACACATCGTAATAATCTACAGAGTGCAACCAAAAATTTCTTAACAACAATTGAATTTTTTTTCAGGAAGCCTAATACTAAAAGCTGTTTTTGATTCAAAGAGCATCGTAGAGACGATAAAAAAAATAGAATAATAATACATTCACTTCTATTTTCCCCACCAAATAATCCGAACAAAAGAATCAACCGAGGGTAATCAACTGTTAAACAAATTTGTCATGAGTCTTTGAAAAATTAATTAATACTGCTTGTCAAATATTATTGAAGAACAGCAAAGGCAAACGCGATTGTCGCTACAATTCAGAAATCATTGCTTGGATTGCTTTTCTCTCAAAATTATCGTGAGATATCAAGCTACTTAGAACTATGATCGACAAAAGAGATATTGTCTTGAAAACAGTCAGAAACATTAGAACTTGAATGAATAAAACATAATGCAAATGAATGAGAATAGAATGAATAGGACACAAGTTCATTTTTACCATTTAAATCATCAAGTACCAAATACCTAAGCAAAATTCGAGCCAGATGCATTTAATGGTAAGCTTAAAGACAACGATTCATGACTAATTGTCAATCGTCATGCCTTTGAGTTTATCGTCTAGACGTATTGCAAAAGATAATCAGGATAATAAGGATCAGAATGATACCTCTACTACTAGGCCTACTTTTACATGTAGTATACTACACTACTGCCATTGTTGAGTATCATGAAACGGTTTCACACAATAAAAATCCCATATGTTTTAAACGTGCGCGGCCTCGAGCCGTCACTTCGTGAAAACGAAATCAAAGCTTTCTATGTAATTTGTGTTTTCACGAAATGACGGTTGTGTATAACAGAGGAATAAAAAAGCAGCTATAGAAAGAGGAAAATGTACTCTATCTCGTAGTTCGAGTTATTTTATCTGTACATCAATTTAACATAACGTTTTGCCGTATTTAGTGTCCATTTCGGGAATTCCACCCACGAGAGAAAAACCCCGTATGTTTTACGCGCGCGGCTACGAGCCGTCACTTCGTGAAAACAAAATTACAGCGCGTCCTTGAATTTCGTGTTTTCACGAAATGACGGTTATGTTTACAGCTCATTTCCCCCCAAAATGTGGGGTGTAACAGCGTTGCCATCTAGGGGCTGATGTATCATGTCCCTAACCCACAGCAAAGGGAGGAATCGACAGAGAGGGGGTTGTATGGACTTGAAGGGCAAGTCCACTTCAAAAATTTATAACAAACCAATCAAACTAAAAGTTTGCAAAATCGGATAACTAATAAGAAAGTTTTGAAATTTTAGTGACATGAAAAACTTTGAAAATCACAAGACAAATTGGCAACTCACTCATGAGTCTGTGACGTCATTCAGGCGCGGCTCCAGGATTTTTTAGGGGGGAGGGCAAATTTGAAATTATGCGAGCCAAATATTGGTACGTAATGGTGACCAGCAATGACGTAATAGGGGGTGTGTACAGTAAGGGGCGAGCTTCCCCCTCCCCCCTCGACGAAGCGCGGAAGCTTTGACGTTTCATTAAATTATTAGAGAAAGAAGACGATTCGTTGTACCGTTCTCGACTCATATTTGCTCCTTTTTCTTCCTACGTCTTCTTCCTTTTCTCTTCTCTCTCTTATTTTTTTGTTTTTGTTTTTTGGGCCAGCGTTTTAGGGAGGACCGCCCCCACCGCCCCACCCCGGCCCCCGGAAGCCCAGGGGTTTAAGGCAATAAATTACCGTCAGATGAGCATCTATTAGGGCCCGCCTTAGGGCCCTAGGTGGAATCCAGGGGGCAGAGCCCCCGAAAGCATAGGGGTTTTATAGGCATTTAATCACGGTCAGATGAGCATATTTTGATACCTCATTATTTTGTGCCACTGGCAGTTAACCATTCTTTCTTTCTTGCTCTCTTTCTTTCTATTTCTCTTTAATATACTTTTTTTTTAAGTAAGGGGGGCGAGGGGAGCTCGAGGCTCTGATCTCCTCTACCTTTCTTCTTTCTCTTTTTGTTTTCTTTCCCTTTCTCTCCTCTTTACTTTTTCCCTCCTTCTCTCTCTCTTTTTTTTAGGGGGGGGGGGAGGGGGCAAGGTCCGCTCGGCCCCCTTGGATCCGCGCCTGACGTCATTGCCTCGCTATCCTCTTATTGTTTTCTTTCTATTGGTAATATAAATTTCTCACTTTCCCCCTAAGAATCTCATTTCGTAACACCAGCATCCAAGTCATATTGATAATAATATGTTTTTATGTGGATGCACTAATAATCTGATATAGAGTAATTTTTTTCAGTTAAATCATAACAAATGTGAATTTTGAACATTTATTTATATAAAAGTCAATAATTATGAATATGCAATATTCTGAAAATAGTTTCAATTCTTCAAAGTTTATAAAAGATCTTGTGAAATGTCATGCTCGAAATACGATATAAATCATATAACCTGGGCAAAGGCATGGGGAAATCAAGTTTTTGGGATAAAGAGGGAATAAGTGGGATAAAAATATATAAAGCAATTGATAAATAGAAAGGCAATGGCGTCACAAACTGATAACCAAATTGGCAATTGGTGTAGTGTTTTCCATAGTTTTTCATACTTTTTAAAAATTCATAACTTCCGATTTTACTCATTATTTCTTTGCTCTGCTTCTCTTGTTTTTCTGCGAATTATTTATGAGTGGATTTAGCTTTAGGTTATCACATTCAAGCTTTTCGTAAATATACAATATTGCACGATATATTTTCCAAATAAGTAAGGAAGTTAGATTTTCAAGATTTTTAGCTAAATAAGATACAATTTTGTGGCCGGAAGGCATATGCGAACAGAGCTTTTATTAGGACTTATGGACCTACCATCTCCAGGCACACAGAAAGTATACAATGTCAGCCAATGAACATTTTCAAGATTTTCATTTGTCCATGAGAATTCTCAAAACCTCAGGATACTAGTAATCATATTACTTAGCCAAATGTTATTTATCCACAATCTTGATTTCCTGAAACTTTTCTAACCCCCAAAAGGAGCTGACCGGAATACAAGCCTAGTTACTGCTCGGAGAGGGGGCACTTCAAAATTGTGTCTTGAACACTCTCGGGCCTTGAAGGTTTTCGCGTCATGTAGCGTACAAAGGGGTAATGCAATCCCAATATGATTTACTGTTTGAGTTCTATAATATTTGAAATAATTTATAGTGTTTATATATTACGTACGCTTAAATATATATTTACATAACTATACGTTTTTGTTTAAATAAGATTGAAAATAATAATTGATGATGGGGGGGGGGGTGGATGGTAGTATCTTCATTTGTACATTTTGTATTATTTATTTTTTCTCTTATGCTTCTGTTCTTTGTTTGTTTTTAATATTTGAATGTTAATATATGTGTAATCTTATAATAATACGCTATTGGTCATAAAGGTGGCCTATTTACCCCAGTTTATGAAATGATTTTGACAATGATTTATTCTTAACAGATCTAGATAAGAGTATACAAACAAGTGTTTGTTTTACATGACTGCTAAAGCATGTGTGTGCTACCAGGCGCGGATCCATGCGGGGGGGGGGGCGAGGGGCCTTGCCCTCCCCCTGACAAAAAAAGAGGGAGATGAAGGAAATAAGGGAAAGGGAAAGAGGAAAGAAAGGAAAGAAAGGGAAAAAAAGATAAGAAAAAGGGTAAAAGAAGGGGATCGGGGGAGGGGGAAAGGGCCTAATTGCCTCCCCCTCCCCCAAAAAGAGAGAAGGAAGAAAAGGGAAAGCAAAAAAGAGAGAAAGAAAGGTAACGAATGAGGATATCAGTTACGTTTTTTCCCGCCAACAATTTGTTTATGGGGGGGCCCAAAGGCCCTTGCCTCCCCCTCCAGCCCCCCTTCGCCAGAAAAAAGAGAGGAGGAAGGGAAGGGAAAAGAGGAGAGCTAAAAGGGTGAGAACAAAAGAGGAAGAAGAAAAAGAAAAGGGTGAAAAGAAGGGGGAGATCACTTGCAATTAATCAAGCCAACGACGTGTTGATCGAGGGGCCGAAAGGCCCTTGCCTTGCCTCCCTACTCAGCAAACAAAAGAGAGAGAGAGAGAGAAGGAAGGTCGGGGAAGGGAGAGAGGAGAGAAAGTGAAATAAAACAAAGAGGAAGAAGAAAGGAAAAGGGGGAGGTATGTTTTTACGCCCCCCCCCCCCCCAAACGAGACCTAGCGCCAGATATTCCTCTCGACACCACTGGCGTACTGATGGGGGAGAGTTTGAGGGGGGCAGCCCCCCCCCCCAAAAAAAAATATATATATATATATATATATAAACGTATATATATAATATATATAAAACGTGGTTTAATTCTAATTCGATTTCAGTGATTTACAATTGTTGTGAAATGACATAATTTTTAGTAAATTATACTGTTTTATGAGTTTTTAGAAAATGACGAATTCCCAAAGTTACAGTCAGGCGAGAAATATGCTTATAGAGGTCTACATGTCAAGTCTCGCGGAACGGCGGGGCTTGGGGGCACGGGTCCCCCACTATTTTGAAAAAGTATATTCAAGAGAAGTATAGGGAGAAAGAGAGAAAAATAAATTGTGATCTGCCAGTGTCACAAAATAATGAAGTATCAAAATAATTATGCTCATCTGACCGTAATTAACTGCATAAAACCCCTGACTTTCCGGGGGTTCCATCCCTCTACCCCACCAAGGGCCCTATGGCGTGCCCCTGGATGATCATACAACGGTTATTGTATGCCTAAAATCCCAAAGCTTTCGGGGCTCCACCCCCTCGACCCCACCAAGGGCCCTAAGGCGTGGCCCTGAATGCTTATCTGACCGTTATAAAATGACTCAAATCCCTGAGTTTCCTGAGGCTTAGCCCCCCCCCCCCCCCACACACACACACACATTTTTTGGGGAAAAGTGTATTAAAGAGACATAGAAAGAAAGAGAAAAAGAAAGAAAAAATAGTGACCTGCCAGTGTCACAAAATAATGAGGTATCAAAATAATCATGCTCATCTGACCGTGATTAATTGCCTTAGCTTCCGGGAGCCTTTACATGTAGACCTCTTAATAAGCATTATTTCTCACCTGACTGTAACTTTGGGAATTCGCCATTTTCCAACAAACTCATACAACAGTATAATTTACTAAATTTATGTCATTTACAACATTAGTAAATCACTGAAATCGAATTAGAAATGAACCACTTTGTTGGGGGGGCTGCCCCCTTCCAATCCGTACGCCAGTAGTGTATAGTGGCGTATCTGGCACATGGTCTCGTTGGGGGGGGGGGGGGGGGGGGGAGATGAGCGCAAAAGTCTTCTTCCTTTTTATTTTCTTTCCCTTTCTCTCTTTCTTTCTATTTCTTTTTAATATACTTTTTCAAAATAGTGGGGAGGGTGGGGGGAGGCTCAGTCCCCCGAGCCCCGCCGTTCCGCGGGCATTGACATGAAGGCTTCTTTATAATAAGCATATTTCTTGCCTGCCTGTAACTTTGGGAATTCGTCATTTTCCAACAAACTCATAAAAAAGTATTATGTCACTTTACAACATCTATAAATCACTGAAATCGAATTAGAGATAAACCTCGTTTTAATCTTGTTTGGGGGAGTACGCCCGTAGTGTCCAGTAGCGTATCTGGCGCAAAGGCATATCTTTTCCCCCTTTTCTCTTTTTCTTACTCTTTATTTTATTTCCCTTTCTGAGGGGGGAGGGGAGGCAAGGCCCTTTCGCCCCCCCCCCCCCGATCCACACCTTGTTGGCGGGAAAAATCGCAACTGATCTCCCCTACCTTTCTTCTTCCTCTTTACCTTTCTCATCTCGATCCCCTTCCCCTGCCCTTCCTTCTCTCTTTTTTAAGTTTGCCGGGGGAGGCAATACAAGGGCCTTTCACCCCCTACCCGAACCACATGTTGTTGGATGGATTAATTGCATCTGACCCCTTCCCTTTCTTTTCACCTGTTTCTTTTATTCTTTCCCTTTTTTGTTCCCTTCTAGCTCTCCTCGTTCCTTTTCCTTTCCTACTCTCTTTTATTTGCCCCCCCCCCACGCCCCCCCCCCCCCAAATTGTATGCTAGAAGATCGTAACTGATATCACCCTTCATTTCTTCTTCCTTTTCACCTTCCCTTTGTCCTCTTCTCCTTTTTATTTCCCTTTCCTTCCTTCTCTCTTTTTTGGGGGAGGGGCAACAGTCTCGGAGGCAAGGCCCTCAGTCGCCCCCCCCCCCCCGCCTTCTCTTTTTCCTTTTCTTTTCTTCTTCATCTTCTCTCTTTCCTTTCTCTCCTCTTTCCCCTTCCCTTCTGTTCCTTCTCTCTCTAGCTCTCTCTTTCTCTCTTTTTTGGCGGGGGAGACCCCTTCGGCCCTCCCCTAGCCTATCCGATAGGCGTCGGGCTGTACAAGTATACTAATCGCGTTTATGTGGAGAGTGGCATCGGCGCGGGCGTTAGCCCGAGCGCCTATCATCACTGGTCAACTCACACAGTTGTATTTTTCTTTGTTTTCATTGTTTCGTTCGTAGAAAATCTACGAACCCCCTGCAAAGCTCTTTCATGAATATTTATGAAGCATGGACCAAGATAAGCCAATGAGCGATGAGGAACCTGGGGTGATATTTGATTGGTTGAATCAAAGTGATCGATCACCAAATAAGGCTAGTCTTATGAATCATGCATGAGAATACGCTCGTCACACAAACGATACACATATATGAATAATGATGAGTTGACCAGTGATGATAGGCTAGTTCTCCCCTGGATCCGTGCCTGGCCGTGGGTGTGTCCCCCATCCAATATGTATTGTGCTGTGCAGTGTTGTAATAGCTAGCAGGCCCCGTACGTACTGAGCTGAGCAGCTTTGTTACAGCGGACTTGATTGGTTGCCTTGAAAATCAATTTACTAGCATACTGCGCATACGCATGGAAAAGGGCACACGTGTGCTAATAAACTAGCAGACGTGTGCTATCGCACCTTGCACACGTATGCTATATTACAGGCGGTGATTGGTCAAATATCAGACGTCTGCCTGTTATTTAGCAGACGTGTGCCGCGTTCCAAACGTCTGGGGCCTTTGAATAAAGTCACCAACGGCCTTCCATACGTGTCCATAGCATGATTGCGGGTATTGTTGCGACGTTGCTCGCACATCGCTCGCAGCAGCAAAAAATCTTTGCGATTGCCGCTCGCTACGCTGCAAGTCTAGCTCGTACGCCGTGCGCTTGAGCTCGCAGTCGCTGGTTGCCGCACGCTTTAGCTCGCTATCACTGCGATTAGTTGCCTATGCGCTGCGTATTGGCAATATAAGGTGGGGCGCCTCACGGTTCGGAATTATTCCGCAGTCAACATTTGAAGAATATACAACTACTGAACAAGAAGATGCCAAAATCCAAAGCGAAAAAGGGGATGACGGCGAGGACGAAGCCAGTCGAGCCGCCTAGGTCCCGTCGTCCCCGCCGGCCCCAGAGTCACCATCGAAGGGTGAACGCGAGGAGACAAACGTGGCCGCGGAAAGACCTAGTCAACTTCTCAAGTGACCAAGAGAAGGAGCTTGCACATACCACGGACCTGAAGGTTGAAGGGTTGTGTCGGAGAGTGGTCAGCAGGTACTGAAATCGGTTGGTAAGAATACCGAAAGCACTCTCCATCAATCTCCTTGCCCGGGACAGCCGGTAGTAAATTCTCTCTTGTCTAGCCATATCCGTCCTTGCTTAAGGCTTCATTAGCCATGTCGTCATGGCGAAGGTCTCGTCTGCCACAAAGAAGTAGGGGGTATCTTCATTATCGTTGGACATTGGCTTTGGCAGAGGCACTCTAAAGGTTTCAGATTCAAGATGTTGTTTTAGTTCACACGAGTTGAACAGTTGTGCATCAGAGGTTTCGTACCCGACATCTATCCACATATTGCTCCGTTTAGTCTCATTTCACAACGCCCCCTATCGTCAGAGTCAGCAGCCTAACATGTTAGCCTATGAACGTTTTTTTTTTTTAATCGTTAAAAATTCATTTTTTTGTTTAAACGAAAAGCACATCCACCGCGACGTACGTTATCACTAGCTCTTTCATTGGAGCCCTCATGTCTCATTGACTTTTGAAAGTTCACCCACCGTAATTTTTCAAAATAGGTTGCAAGCTCGCCATTGCCTATAGTACACATGTGAAACAAGTCGAACTTTGGACTCAGTCTGCCAAGCGATTGTAAGATTATAGGTCAAGCACACGAAGGATAAGAAGCATGAATTATCAATTATCACTTCTGCTATGTTCATTATGTCCATTTCATCCAACCCCCCACCGTAATTTTTCCATTTAGTAAAAGCAAACATTTAGCCGAGGTAAGCAAAAACATGAATATTCATGACACACCATGGACTATTCGGTTATTAACAGAGGGGTACAATCGGTCATTACGTCAAACTCCCCTAATTGCCACCAAATATTTCATATCATTATATAGTTTGGTATGTGTTTCTTTTACTCACTCATGAATTATTAAATATCAATGATGGTTTAAAGATATGTAAAAGAAATTTTTGTTGATATTTATTAACAAAGTAATTTATATTTAGCAAAGCAATCTCACATACAAAATTACTATCAAGTGTCGTCTGCTACGCCGATTGTCGCCTGCTTCGTTTAAGGCACATATCGTTTGGACTGTAAGGTAAACCAGGGAGATTTGTATTTTCCTGCGGTACAACGTATAGCAGGAAAATGTTGTTCTGTTGTCATTCAGAGTGGCATTTTCAAGATTCTCTGGTAGAGGGGCACAAGAAAAAGAGGGGGCACAGTATTTTTGTGTGCCGTTTTAGGTAAACAAATTCGCTTAAAGCAAAGAGCCAAAACAAAAACGGGAGGGGTTATTAGCCCATGCTTCTCTTTTTCTGCCCCTGGCCACTGATTGATATGATCCTTGTAATCAAAGTGCATAAATTATAGGTTGCAGTTTTAAAAATCATTCAATATGACTGATCTATTGTAGTACCATTTATGGAATGTAAATGAGAAATATATATTGTTTTATATCTATATAGCAAAGTGAAAGAAATTTGAATTAAATAAAGATCTATTGCAAATATCAAAGAGCCGATGCTATGCTGAGAAAAAGATTGAGAATGGATGGATGTTTTGACAATCCTGTTTAATATAAAAGAGAATGAGCGTGAAAAACGAAACAAAGAAGGAGTGAAGATAGTTCCCCTTTTACACGAAATTAGGAAAATGATATTAACCAAATTACCAAAAATAAATAAATCAGAAAATGAATTAAACGATAAAGCAGAACAAATAGTCTATTTTTCTTGCAGATGTAGAATCGTCAGAAGCTAAGATGTTTAAATGCCCAGTCCCGCAAAATGACTAGTATTGTTACATATGCCGCAGCCCGAACGAGCTGGTACGCTGTAGCGCGAGCCGACACGCATCAGTACGAAAAATAGACGAGCTAAAGCGAGAGAACACACAACGAGACCAACTGGTGCGAGCGGCTAACGAGCTGCAAACGAGCAGCAAATGAGTTACATACGCAACATGGCGAGCAAACTGCGTATTGAATCGTACTGCTATGAGCAACAGCGAGCTTATAGCGTGGCCATAGGCAACCGTAGGCAGTCTCTGTATACGAGCGGCATACGAGCTACCTACGAGCTAGATACGCAATAGTGTGACAGCTACCTTCAAATTTACTGCGTATTGCTGGGCACGGCTGCGTATTGATATACCCCGCAGAGCGCAGCAATACGCAGCAGCATACGCAAAGGTGTGACTGAGGCATTACAGAGCACACCATCCAAACAAAACCCAAGAGAGGAAAACTGCTCCTTTGTCAATGCCCGAAAATGGTTACGAAGTCGTTATTGTTAAAAAAGCTGAATGTTCTCATTAAGATGCACATAATCAGAAGGCGGTGACTATCATTGGATCAAAGAAATAATCACGTTGAATGTCCATCCGTAATAGGTTCATGGTCTAATGGATTTGAGAGCCAATGCGGATTTTGGATTTCTTAAATGGAATTTTTCAGTTTGCCTTATAGGGTAAGAGTGGATGGTTTTATTCAAATTAAACAATGGGGTAAAGTATGAAGGTAGTAGACCATTTTGTAAGTGAAACATGAAAAGATACAACTATGTTATCATTTCTATTATATAACACATCCACCTCTTGGACATGTGTTTCTTATAAATACGAACCATTAAAATCCTGAAATGTTTTACAGTTCTCGTCTTTAAGCCACGTCTCCCTGAATACATATAACATGCGGTTTTTCTTTTAGATTATAAATGTAATTTTGACATTCATCCATGCAATGGATTAAACCTTGTCCATTCCACTGCGCTATGTACAACACTTCACTGCGTTCTCTTATCATTCAAGAGCGCCATCAACGTCGTAGGTTCCATTTTTATGTTTAAATATATGCCTTTACTCTGTTCAGTTACGATTTGCACTATATTTTCCAACTCGTTTTCTGCTTTTGTCTGATATGTTACTGTGTATGCCAAAAACTCGACGAAACTGTCCTTTATTTCGATATGGTTCAAGGGCTTTGGGGGGACATGATGTTCTCTTTGTTTTGGATTTGGACGCATTCCTGTGCCTGATCCTGATGAAACATTGGAGTCATTCACATGGCCATGGAGTTAGAGCATTCATTACGGGTTTTGATTTGGTTAGCTGAATCAGAATAGGATAGGTTTGGGTCACTTTTCATTTTGAGACTTTTCTTTTGTATCCTTGTACTTTGGTCCACTGGATAGCTGCCGAGTGTGGGTTTGCACAGTTCACGCATTTGGGCGCAAATTCTTGATAAGGGCAATCTCCACAACATCTTTAACAACGCTGGCTTTTTTAGTGCCAATTTTTGCTCAATTAAATGACCGAATTTTGGCATTTATAGCAATACATATTTACACCGGCTTTTTATGTGGCTTTAAAGTTTGGTAGTACATATGGGAAATCCAAAACGTAGGCTACTAGAAATAAACTTATGTCGACCCCAACGGCCAGCTATAATCATCATCAGGTGAACGCGTATTACGAGACATTGCGTACTTGGATATGAAGCTCAATATAGTTGACGCTTTATGCATGTCGTTCCGGAATAGTTAGTAGTACTGGCGTCAAATTCTAGTAAACTTGGTGTTAACTTCGAAACATTGGTGTAGCTACGTGGATCAAAAGAAAGTAACCATTAGAGCTATGAATGGTAAGGAGGTGATATCATTTTGTCTAGCAGCGCTTACGTGTTTTTCAATTGGTGGATTTTACAGATTGGATCTTATTCGCTACGACAAGAACGATATGCACAACGCACCCCCGATTGCTCCACACTGGTTAATACGGAATGCTAGCGCAGTAAGAAACAACCTGCTCGAACCAGAAGCTAACGGGTGGAGTTCTTCCCATCTTCAAAATGAAACATCGCAATCTGAAAGTAAGCCACTTTGTTACCGTCAGGTCCAGATATGGAGAGGCAGCGCGAGCCCCCAGACGCCGGCAAAATCCCAATGCCCAGGGCTTGAATGTGGAATTAGTTTGGTCGAGGATACGAGTTATGAGACCATGGTGAAAAGTGACTCCGTAGTTTTCTTTCATCGATCGCGGTGGGATTGGACAGAGATGCAAAGGAGACGCCCATTAAATCAAGCCTGGGTTTTCTATTCCTTAGAGAGTCCTCGACACACGAACGGAAATGCAATACCACCCAGTAAATATGACCGCATATACAACTACACGATGTCATACAGGCCATCGTCAACGATACACTTACCGTATGGTCTCTATGATGAGACCCTACCGCAGATATCTTCTGGTGAAAATCGAAATTGGGCCAAGGAAAAAAATGGATTAGTGGCCTGGGCTGCATCCAATTGCGGTTATGCTTCTTGGAGGCGTCATGAATTTGTTAAAACACTTGCAAAGCACGTCAGCGTCGACATGTATGGAGGTTGTGGAAACATAAAGTGCCCTAGGAACTCAGATGGCTGCTGGAAGCGCATTACGAGTCATAAGTTCTACCTGGCAGTGGAAAACAGCGAATGCAGGGACTACATCACAGAAAAGTTCTGGTGGAATTCTCTCAGCCATGACATTGTACCCATCGTCTATGGCCCTCCGCGGGAAGATTATGAGCGTGTTGCGCCCCCAAATTCATTTATACATCTACAGGATTTTAAAGATTTTGCTGAACTCGCCGATTATATACATCTTCTTGATTCAAATGAGACATTGTACAATTCATATTTTGAATGGAAGAAACAAGGGTCAATACGCAGGATTGGAGAAGACGCACTTAAATCTGCACCATTTCTGTGTAAAGTAGTCGCGAAAGTATTGGATCATGAAAAGAAATTAACCGGTCGTTACAAGGGAGAGTACCAGGGAGAGGAAAAGGAGAATCCTTCCATTCACGATTTCTGGTCAAACTCTTGCATTAAACCAACCGGCTTCCCACATGATTTCTAATGTCATTCCTGATATATTTCTTTATATATATATGTATATATATATATATATCGAGGGGTCAGTAACACAAAGACGTAACTCCATTTTGGCCATTTTAAGAAGAAAAAAAAGGTGGTTTATGTGTCACTGAACACTTGGGCCTTAATGAGTTAAGTCTACGTTTCACTAGCCATTGAATTCAATGGGGTGTTGGTGGAGTTAAGTCTTTGTGTTTCCTGGAAAGCCCACATTTTTCTGAACATATTAATATAAAATACTCATTTTGGCAAAATGTGGAGTTACGTCTTTGTGTCACTGGACCCTCGATATAAGATACCTGTATTTTACATTTTATAACTAAATCATTTGAACCCTTTTTATATATTGTCATTTATTTTTATGTGAACAATTTTTTCTTCTCCCAATTTGTCTTCCTTGATAATGTGACATTATCAAACCTTGCGTCTACGAGTATTCAACAAAGACCCCCTTTCATTTTGAGTTATGAAAAACACAAAATACGTCAAATTTAGAAGGGGTAAGAATAATTTAGTAATGTATATATGTAGTTGAATATATGTTTATATATATATATACAGTGCGTCCCAGAAAAAACGAAACCGAGAAGTATCGATGTTTTATCATAACTTAATCACAACCATAATTAATGAATGATACATATTTGGAAAGCTTAGAGTCTCCTCTTTCAGTTGATGCTACTCATGTGATGCATATTTTACGCATGAGTAATAAAAAGCAATTTGAAGGAAGGAAACCAAAAAGTAATTTGGCGGGCGGTATCTGAATTTCAAAGAAAAATTCATGTTTCTAGAAAGTTCATTTTCTGCTCTTTCATATGATACCTCAATCAATAAAAATGAGCCAGGAATAACAAAGTTCTGTTTGTTTAAAGTAGCCCTTACATTTTCATAATTTTAACAAACGAATTCGTTTTCACTGGGTACCTGCCGTAGCAAAAAGCAGATTCGACAAAAGACTTAACTCCGTTTCGTTAACAATCAGCCATGCATGAAGACTCTCGTCTACGGCTGATTGTCAACGAAACGGAGTTAAGTCTTTTGTTAATTTCGTTTATTGATACGGCAGGCAGCCATTGAAAACGAATTCGTTTAATAAAATTATGGAAACGCAAGCACTACTTTAAACAAACAGAACTTTGTCATTCCTCTCTCATTTTCCCTGATTGAGGTGTCATATGAAAGGGCAGAAACTCAACTTTCTAGAAATGTGAATTTTCCTTCGAAATTCAGATACCGCCCGCCAAATGTCTTTTTTTTTGGCTTCCTTCCTTCAAATTGCTTTAATCACTCATCTGAGTAGCATCACATGAAAGAAGAGATTCTAAGCTTTCCAAATATGTATCATTCATTAATTATAGTTGTGATTAAGTTATGATAGAACATCGATACTTCTCGGTTTCGTTTTTTTCTGGGACGCACTGTATATATATATATATATATAAATCTTTAGAAAATCTGAAGAATGAAAGTTTCTAGATTTAATTCTAGTTGTTGATATTTGTAGAATTCATTCGAACCTTAATTGGTACAAGTATAATATGTGTGTGAAAGCAACAACAAAAAAGGGGGAAAACAATAAATTTCTGGCAATTAATCAGACAAATTCCTGAAAACCGGGACCTCGATTTTATCCGATTCAGGCATAGAATTTATCTTATAAAGGATTGGTCCGTTCGATAACCCAAACCAAAGAAAAAAAAGGAAGTATATTTATATACCATGATGAAAAAGCTTTGGTTGACGCCATATACAAGATTTTTAAGCTGGGAATTTAATTCTTCAGGGAACACATAAATTCATTAACCTGTTAAATTGTTTTGCTCGCGGCTAGTTTCATGTATCAAAAGTTGAATATTGTATTTAATTTCAAACGCCGCAAAATAATGGTATTTGGAGTCTTTCATATCAATACAAATATTGGATAGCCTGTATTTAGCCAAGGTAACGATGCGACGGTAATATCATATTCGGAAAAGTGTCAAGTCGAAAACTACAATATGTTAATGGGACCGTATCTTTTAGACATAATAATTTCTCCCCTTTAGTATTACAAAAAAAACATGCATTCACCTACCTACTCACCCCCTTTGTGTCCAGTACGAATACGCATCAGCGAGCCCCTAGAATGCCTAAGGCAAGTTGAATAAATGAATGACCCCCATAGGGATCCCGATGAAATCCTTTTTAATCTTGTTTTTTTAAGTTCTTGGAAGATTTGAACAATATTTGTTAGGGTTATCATTGTATTGTGCAAGTGTGGAAGAACATCAGATAAAATATGTTCCCTCAGAAGCATGGCTCCTCAATTGCCTTAATATTCTAAATTATACCACACGTTCGTGTAGTCCCATATACATTTACCAAGACTGGCCCAAATTACTTATCATTTTAATGACACCAATACTTGCATGCTAGATGATCAACCTTTTCTGATCCAGTCCACAACGTTTCTTTCAAAATGCAATCGCATGTGACCAGAACCAGATTTAAAAAAAAACGATTAGAGTTTTACAGTCACCGCTGAAATGATTTTTTTTTATTTCACCTCTTAATCTTCCTTCCGAATTTGTAGTTACTGAAACTTTCAGGATAAGATTTCGCAATACACTTAAAATGAACCAATACTCAATATGCGTTGTATTGGTTGCTTTAAAATGTACGGTACTATATAATTGTATTACTAAAACTGTATAATATGCTATTTTGCAAACAGATTTAGCATATCGTACGTTACATCACCCACTGTGTATCACTAAAAGTAACTTGAAAGAAGTACTTCAAGAAGTTCGCACGAACTTATAATGCAACTCAATGTCACAATGTGTATATTCTTTGTTATCAATTATACACAACTTACGCAAACTTTCCTAATATTATATTAAAATATAATGATTAGACAAGACTAGCGTCTGGATTAAAGCGATTGCCTTCGGCCTTTTCCTCCTATAACGGAAACACCAGTTCGACAAAGGTTAAAGATATCCGTCTGATACGTGTATTGAATCATCCGACGCTATTAAAATTGGATCGAAAAAGCATTCAACAAAAAACATAATCGAAGCTCAAGACCTAATTTTCGTGCCATATAAATTCACGCACATAGGAATAGAGACCGAAAGACAAATTGATACATATTTCTATGTTAAGCGGAACCTTTGCACATGCAGACACGGCAACAAAACAGACCAATAATGGTTAATAATATTCTTATTAGTTATAATAATGTGCATCATACAATGCCCCCCCCCCCTCCGGCCCCATTTAATGTTATATGGGGTACGCGTATGCATGTTCCCTCCCTTTGAAAGCACCCCCCCCCCCCATATCTAAGGTGTGTATAGGTCATTACTGACTGGACTTTGTCGCGTGAAAAGTACCCCTTTACCGAAGATTTTGGGAACACGAATGCGGTGCCTCCGACCCCGGAGTGGGGAGGGGGGGGGGGGGGGGGGGGAGGGCAATAGCCCTATAAAAGGAATAGGTCGATTGATGTATTTCTCTTGTAACATTGGCACATTTGAATAGGTGACATGCAAGGGACCTACTTTATGAACCAATGATTCGGAGTAAGTCACGTAAGGCTATATATATATATATATAGCTACTTCATCATGCCGTGGGTGCTGGAGCATATAGCTAGACTAGTCATCTGTCCCCACATGCACTGCAGTTCTACTGTGTACTGATGAAGGATCAGACTTTCTAGCCTTGTATGTGGTCATTTGTTTTTCTTTCTTGCTTCCTTCCTTTCGTTTTTCTGCTTTGAGTAATCCATACATACAAAAACACGTTCTGCTTTTTTGAGGATTTCTCTTTTCCTTTATAATCCGACTTGAATTATGATGTGCTCATATATTTTCTATCTTAAAATGCTTTGATTCCTTATCGATATTTGACATATGACTATGCCCTACAAGTTTTTTTAAAACTTTGTACTAGTTTCCATTTTCCTGAGGCACGTTAAATTATATTGAACACAGACTTAAAGAGAAGGTTGAGTTCTGGGGAGAGTTGAAAAATAATTTGTGAGCGTTATCATAGTTATTATGCAAGTGTGTTAGAACATCACAGAGAAAAAATGTCCCCTGAAAAGCGTGGCTTTTCAAATGCCTTCATATTCTAAATATGACATGTAACACCTTAAATATGAGGCTCTATTTTTATGCCATGTTTGTGTAGTCACATACATCTTTCTGCGTACAGTGCTTGTTACCTTACCAAGACTGGGCCGATTTTCTTATCATTTTGATGACCCCAGAACCCTTGCAGTTCACACCAATATTTATATGCTACATGATCAACCTTTTCTGATCGATTCCACACCATTTCTTTCACAATGCAATCGCTTGATCAGAACTCAACTTTATCTTTACTTTTACACTGTTTATATCATTGTCATTTTTTAAAATAATGATTGTGATAAAGAATTAATTGAACCAAATCAAAATATTAATATTGTAATATTACAAATCATTTTATTTTCAATGTCATGTTGCAAATATCATTCGATATTCATTTTATGTTAGCATTTTCTTCATGTTTTGATTGAGTAATAGAAAAACAATTTTTTGAGATGTTCAAAGTGAAGTGAAGTGAAAGTTAATTAGGCTGATTTTATTTTCATATCTCCTTTAATCTCGAGCGCTGTGATGTCAGCCGTGCTAAAGCAGGGGTATTAAAGGCCGTCAATACTACTGGGCCAGAAGGTATTAGACCACCCAGCCAGGTCACTGACAGGTGGCTATCTCATCAACTCAGCTCTCAACTAACATAAGAAAAAGAGTGTCATGGGGACCAACAGGCACCGATTGAGGAAGTTTTCTATATAGAGGGAGCAAGTAGCTACAAGTAGGACAGTGGGGCTTTAATAGTGGATGTGCCGGACGTGAGCAAAGTACAAGACTTCACTGTTATCATTATGTTGTCATTATTATTATGAAAAATAATGAAGGTAATAAAATAGTGCTAGGAAGTCTACAACGTTGAAAACAAGTCGCAGGAAATGACTTTAAAAAAAAAGGTATTAACACCAATTCATTCTATTATTCGAGGTGAGTACACCATTATTTCATATGTAAATAATATGTAATGTCATACGTTTAGCGTCCTATAACGGAATTATAAACTGTTTGCACTATAAAATGGCGCATCTAATTCATAATGACTTTTATAATATGTGTCACTGAAATACTTTAGACGCGATGTTGTGTATTCTACATGTGAAGCAAATATATATATACATTTTGTATGTACTTCAAATGATCACTTAGATAATAAGTTAAGTGTGAAAACAGTCGAATATCAATTTAACATTTTACATTAGGGGTCTTTCTTGTTTGGTAAGAGGACCTGCAAGTGCAGTTAAAAATGGGTTAACCATCCGTCTGTTTCTCTGTTTTTGTTAATTTCTTTGTACATTATTTCGTTCTTGATGATATTTTCTAACTGATCATCTGTTTGTATGTATTTATATATATGTATATACATACATATACATTTTTTTTTTTTGGGTGGGGGGGGGGGTATTTTCTTTTGATTGTATTTTATGTTTTTGTATGTGCTGAAATAAAAACAAAGAAACAAACTATGAACTAGGTTTTCGCGTGTTTTGTGTGTGCTATGCCATCATATTTGCTTTGTCACTGAACCATGACTGTACGCAGCGGGGGCTATGGTAGGGGGCAGTTTCCATAAATAAAATTAAAAAAAGAAAATGCAATAAATTTTCAATAATTTATTGCATTTTACCCCAGGTCCCCAAATAAAAAATTCCTCTGGACAGCCATGCTATATGGCTCAAGGCATGGGCACACAGAGGATTTTTTTAATGTTGGGAACCGGGGTAAAATGCAATAAATTATTGAAAATTTATAGCATTTTCTTTGTTTTTTTAATTCATGGAAACTGCCCCCTACCCTAGCCCCCGCTGCGTACAGTCATGGTTCTGTGACAAAGCAATGGCCTCGTAACTGTGAGGCCCCAGGATCAAACCGTGTCGATGTGCTATATTAGTGCCCTTTTGTGGGGCATTAATCCTCATTACTGTCATTTATGCCTTAAGGGCGTAGGTCCCCTAGTTGATAAGCATAGTAGCATACACATGCTTAGCAGTCCCGCAAAACACACATTGGCAAATTACTATTCAATAAAATCTGAGAATGTATACTATTATCTAGATCTATTATTTTTGTATTATTTTTTTTTAACTAAAATATTCCAACTTTATGAGCGACAGTGTACAATAGCAAAGTACATTAACAATAAAAATATAAAATATTCGTCATTGCAATTACAATGTAACAATATATGTGATAACAAGGAGCCCCGGGATAGAGAGAAAGGGAAAGGGAAGAGGTGAAAAGGAGAAAATGAGAGAAAAACAGAAGTGGTATAGTACAGAACAGGATAAAAGAAGAAGATTGTAACATTATGATGAGGAAGGAAAGATCTCCAAACATGATATATTAATCAATAATGGTATTATTGAATCGAAATAAGTGACGTATTACGGTAAATATTGCCAGTTTGGTACAGAATGGTTACAAGTTCATTGATAAGCAGGAAATGATGACAAATTAATGTATATAGATCGATAAATTACAATTTGAGGTATATATTATAAGAACTAGACAGAACGGCCTTCAATATTTCGTCCCTGGATTCGGGGTACCTAGCTGAGTTAGTGATTTTGAATATTTCATTTAGACGGTATTTATTTTGTGGGGTTATGAGCCAACGTGAACCAATTTCGATACAGACTAGTTTGCTCTTCCACCCTGTTGCTGCTATGTCATGTGTGAGTCTTGTGTATCTGTCTTGTTTTCGTTGATGTGCATTGTCAATATTTCGTCGATGTTTTCACGAAGTGACGGTAGTGAAAAAAAATTGCATTCACTTTGCGTGACGATTTTTCTCACTACCGTGAAAACAGGGACGATTTGTTTCGAAAGGGACTGTGAGTTCGATGATGATAATGTCCTTATTTGTGTTGTCAATGTGGCAGATGTCTGTTTTGTGTTGGGTAGGTATTATGTTTGGTGGTATGGTGCCCCCATTGATGCTTTCTCCTTCTATGTCTGCATATACTTTGGTGGAATTGTTTGAAGTGTTTTTAATTTGTTTGAGCATGATGCGTAGTATGTTGTTGTGGCGCCAGGTTTATCGGTCGAGCATTTTTTCACAATTATTAAGAACATGATGCAGAGTGTGCCAGTACAATTATCAGAGATTCTTTTTCCTCACCGGTACAGGTTTTTATTGATAGGAAGACTATCTATTGCTGCATTAACAGTGAACTTCATTACACTCTGAAGTAAGTTATAAATAATCGACTTCCAGGTTACATCAGTATTTTCCATATGAACAACTTTCATGAATTCCCCCTGTACAAATAATGGTTCGATCAACCTTTTCCAATTTTTCTCTACATACATCTTGAACTGATTTTTAATCACATTTTTTGTCTGGTTCCAGCTTACAGAGTCTGGTATTTTTGAGTGAATTTCATGTGCTTCCAAAGTGAACGACGTTTGTCGTGACCACCCCCTTTCTCTATCTAGTCTTCGGTCAAGGGCGTGATTTACAACATCGTCGCATTTGACCCTAGATCTACTGTAAGCCAGAGCATGACAGGTTTGGTAAAGGTCCGAAATGGAAGGTATGTTCAAGCCATCAGGGTCGTGGACCACAGCAAGATTGGCACCACGTAACGGTAATCCTAACCATAACTTAGTATATATATCTAATATTGTATCAAGAGATTTCAAATGCGTTGCATGGACATCATGAACATGTAACGGAGAGACGGGAGTGCATATCTTGTGAGTATACATACTTTATATTCGTTTCGAACTTTACACTTATTAATATTTTCGAGAGTGGATTCTATTTTTTCTTTCAGATATTCGAAGAATTCAGAAGTTTTCATCGAGAATGTGATATGTGATCCTAAAAATTTAACTGGATGTCCGTGGACTAAGGATATTACATCGCTTCCGATAGTAATGCATGTTTTCATATTTTGAATGGCCAAGCATATCATTATTCTGCATGTATATATCTATTCTTGTACACATACGATATTATTTAATAAAGGAAGGGGAACAACATTTTTTTTTTTTTTAACAATATTCTAGATAATCGCTGAAAACTATCTATACAAGCAACTTCAATCTGAATTCATATGTGAATGTATTTTTCCGATGCTTGTTTCACAGGCAAACTTAAGCTATGGTCACAAATCTGAGCAGCGACCGACCGATCAGTAGCCTGCTCGGTCGCTGCTGGAAGTTAGGCATCGCCCAGCAATTAGGTCGGTGCCCGGGCGGCGACCGCCCAGGCACCGAGCGTATTTTGGGCGGCGAGTAAAAAGTGAGCAGGCGCCGCCCAAACTTTAACTCCGCGCTAAAACTACAGCGGCGACCGAGCGATGCCCTAAAAACGAGCGGTGCCTGGGCGGCCGCCGCTCGGTGGCCGGGCAGCCGCCGGGCAGAATTGGTTAAAAACTCGCCGCTCGGCCGCCGAGCAGGCTACTTTTGGGTTTTGTGACCATAGCATTACAGTATATAGGAACCGTATAAGACGTAAGAATGTTGAATGAATCGTTTAGCATGTCTTTTCATCGCCGAAATTTCGGAAATATAACCCTTTCCCCCATGATATGGGCTGTACATATATGCACCTACACATACTTCCGGGAAAGAGAAAAATGAACGTCGTTGCCCCTGATCACCGTGACACAGCTTCAGCGGACGGGGGGGGGGCACATAGCCCCCCCCCCACCCCCTTCGAGTGGTGAGGAAAACAATATAGAGAGACAGACAAAGCGATTAAAAAAAAAAGGGTCGGATAGGGGAAAGGACCAGAAAAGATGACGCCTTGAATACACCCCCCCTATCAGTTCCCTTGCGAATACGCATCTCATTTTCGAATTATATTCTGGTGGCTTAGCGTCAAATTTATCGATTATCGTTACTTGCCGGATAAAAGCACCATTTTTGGTACAGGGCTTCCTTAGGAAGTATTTAACGGTATTATACTAAGAGCCCCTGGCAAAGAATTCTGGACTTTAAAAAATATATACCCCAAGTTCCGCTTCGTTGCCTTTTCATAATATATTGGATTTATTGTTTATTGTTGCGGTA